>PNEQ01097061.1:14818-57065 GCA_003012365.1 Medauroidea extradentata | reverse complement strand
CGACGATGACATGGAAGATTAAGTAAATCACAATCTGTAGGATGATATGACATGTTATTTTTGTGTGAGCCGTGAGTCTGACATGGTTTTGAACAATATTGTATTCAACATTATAATGGAAATCACACATTTTCACGTAAATACCTCAGTAAGTAATATTATCTATGGATGCTAAGCTATGTTTTTTTATTTTTTAAAAAAATTCTGAAAATCTGGTGATTTTCTGGTGATTTTTACTGATGGATCTGGTGACTTTTTCCAAAAAATGTTGGCAACTCTGGTCCCATGTTCAGTATCACATACTGTAAATATTAAGTAAAAAAATGCCAACTCCAACAATATTTTACCGAGTCGTTCACAATAAGATGAGTGTGATACTGTACCCACACTGAGAAAAATGAATTGTTCCGACAAACAAATAAATAAGGTTGACTTTAGTTTTATTACTACAAATACATTACTGTTGTATTAACAACCGTAAGGTTGGAGTTACCACTGGAATTTATTTCCAACAACAATTCAATTTTGTTGACGTAATCTGTTTATTATAAATTTAAATTTGGTTCCTTATACAAATTTTTTCGTTAAATGTTATAACTAACGATACGATTTAGTTTTACCCAAAATATTTGTTCTAATTAAAAAACGAAAACTAGTTTGCTTATACTATTATATTTAAGCCAAACGCATATGCCTTAATATACAGATTTGGTACGTTTTTCCATGCCAAATATTTTAAACAAAAACGATATGACTGCAGGTGACGAATCCTCTCTATTAAAATCGTTCTTAAAATGGCGGTTATTTTGTATGTACGTATTCGCATTTACGACTTAAACTACGGCTAACGAATAATAAAGTAAGCTACTAAAGAAACGGTGGTTAGAGAACCTGTCTAGTATCAAGTAAATAGCTTAATAAATATGAAGAGTATCAATTTTATCTCACACAGTGTAGTAAAGTTAGATTAAATGAAGCTAACTAGAACGATTAAAAAAATACTGCTGGAGGTTAGATGTTCAAATCCATGTAATGTCATACACATTTTTTCCTAAATAGTGACACGTATTAGCTGTGTAATAGTTACTGAGAAAATAGTTAAATTTTCATGATAACAAGAAATAAAATAATTAATTTCTCGTATACTAAAAAATGGTTGCTCAAAAAGTCACAACATATGTTTTAAAATATTTGTATAGTGTTGTCAACAACGTAATTTGGTTAAAACAACAAAAATATTTCAAGCAAATAATTTGGTTCTGACAAACCAAAAATTCGTTTGCTCGTACTTAAACATACCACTTGGTTGATTTAAACCAATTTTGTTTGATTTTACAATTTTTTTTTTTCAGTGCACACTACGTATCATGCATGAAAACCTGAAACTAGGAAAGAGAAGAACATGTATACACGTGATTTAGAAGTATTAGGCTATATATAGAGACGTGAAAAATGTGCGTTTTCTTTTACGCACAAGCTAGAATGCCAGCAATTATCGGTCTGTATCACGTTCATAATTGGTCGTTGTCTTACTCGACACTTCCTGGAAGTAACCGAGCCACTGTAGCTGAATACAGGCCCATTTCACTGTTCACAGTGTCAGAGAGCAGCTAATAAACAGCTGCTGTCTGCACGATTTCACAAATATTCTTGGAAGCTAACCTACAGGTTAGTGAACCCGCGAATTTTTCCCGTCTCTGCTTATAACTTTCCTTCATTGGAATTAAGGTTAGATGGAGAGAAATATATAACTTATATTAGTTTTGACAAATGTTCCACTTTTTAACGTGAGGTGCTACTAATACTGAATAACGCCGAAATTACTTTCTTTAGATACTTCAGAAGCTTCGACCTTCGTCCGCCAGTCGTACAAGATATTGTAGGTGCGTGGCTAACCTCTAATTGCATACAACTTTTTTACCATCAGCATTTTCGAACATTTGAAGATGGTTAATTGAGAAATGAGACCTGTGCAACATAAAAGATCCTCTTGTTGTAACTGTCTAGGACGTAGCGTTTGTGCTCACACACGAACTTGAATAATTCGCGTAGACATACCAGAGCCTAGATCATAGACGATCCTGCGAACATCCGTGTGAAGTGTTCAGCGTACAGACGACGGTGGACATTCACAGTAAACAAGTACAATACTGTTAAAGTCGCAGATCAGTTTGTTGCTAGCATTCTGCGTGCATATCGTAGCAGCTGTGAAGTGGGATGTGGGACTGCGTATGTAAAATATTGTAAATTGTGGACAGTAAACCCGATAATTTCGCTCTGACTACATGTTAGCACTTTTCTCTTATATTTTACAAGAACAAGGTCGATTAGGGTTTCAGTGGTGAGAGTTATTCTGGTAAGCGACTTGATCATTTCACATGTTATTGCAGATAAAATTTAAAACGTCTATTAGTTGGTACTACCTTTCAAAATTGTGTACATTTTCGGTTATGTTACCATGTATTGCTCTGATTATGTCGTTCATAGGGTTCCGAAGCTTCGGAAAAAAACGAAGAAATTGGAGGGGGGGGGGAACAGAGCAAAATTGGTTTTTTTCATTGACGTAAAATGGGAAAAATTGGACTTTTTCCATTAAGGTGAAAATTGTGGAAAACTGAAAGAAAAAACGCAATAAAAATAATCTTACAATTTATAATTTACAAATCTTAATGTTAAATGTATTTACATTCGGGCCTATCTACCGTACCACGAAAATTAAATTATTAGTAAATGTAACACAAAGTTTCAAAAAAAACCACAATAAAGTTGTTACAGTAAAATAAACAATATGCACATGAATTAAACAGAAATAGTTGTCGAACACATATTCATACACAACATACAATCTTTGCAAGGAAAACAGTTTCGATTGCAACAAAAAACCCTTTGTAAAGGAAAATATCCGCCGAGATCACACGAACGCGACAGCTGCAAATTTGTCAGAATTATTTAATTTTCAAAACTGGCAAACACAAATTCGTCACACATTTTTAGAGTGCAGCTCCGTGGCATATTCGGCATCAGACTGTTCGGATGTAGTACACATAAAATACGTTGCCAAAATTTTTTCTCCTGGTTCTTCTGTTTTCATACCCCAATTCGCGTTACAAAACTTCTCCATTACAGTCATTTGGGGTAACTTTGTACCACACATTTTCTATCATATAATCGCTTATTGGCCTTCATTCTTTACGTATAGTTGATTCGGGATAAAGTGAGCACTCAAAAAAGCCCTGATTAATTTCTATTTTCTGCCAGTTTATATCTTTCCGCGGTATGAAAACGTAAACATTGCCACGTGCTTTAATTTACATAGGCTTGTACAATGTTTACATCTACATTATACTGGGCAGAAAATGTTATCAACAATATCTGCTCATTAAATACACGGTTATTGAACAAAATGTATAACCAATAGTAATCTTAGTTATAAATAACTGCGAGTTAACGTCTTTTAATACTGGTTTCTGTGCATCGACTCTAATTTATACGACCCGCACTATTGCCGTTACGTATCTCGTAAATAAGCACACATGAAAATCGAATTTATAACTCAAAACCGCCACAAAACACGCCATAATGACACACGCAATTAAATAATTCAAACCTGTTCAGTTATACTGCCATGAACAACGACGCACTCAACAAAAACAAAGTATTTTCTTAGTGTATGAAAAAAAAATTGCTGTTTCTAAATAAAGATACTCATGTTGGCGATCGTAACACATAACTACTTACATATTACCAATGAGGAAACAGTCACTTGTAATACTTTTGAATGTGTTTTATCAGAAACCCATATTTATTGCACAACTGAGAAACACAACAACGCTCTCCTCTTGTACCGTCATTGAACGCTTCCAACACTGCCTAAGTGGCGAAAACCTAACTCTGATGCCACCTGTCGGTGAAATAATTAACTACGTCAGTGCGCGTAGCGCTAGACGCCTTTCGCTAACGTCTGTTGAATTTGAATGGCCCGGATTAAATCACTTTCTACTGGCGCCGTTTAAGTAAACTTATACAGGCAGTAAGTATGTCAATATTATCATAAATACATATTTTATAGTATATTAAATATGAAGAGGTCGATTCCATTTGATGTTCTTTCAGTAATGTTGTATTTAAATATAAAATATACGGAACTACGTGCGCTAATTCGCTGCCAACTGTATAAGCAGTAATGTAACTGTTGTCAATGTTGAATTATATGCAGCAACGGCTAGTGATTTTTTTCAAAGGTTAAATCTTTAGTGCTCACTTTATTCCAAATGACCTATAGACTTCATTATTAGCAAATATATTCATCAGGAACACAACCGTATTCATAAAATCTTAGATATGTAATTTGAAATTAAACTAGGCTGGTGGTACACAAATGACTGTACGGGTGGTACCTCGCTTGTTTGCTTACTTTTCGAAAATAGATTTATAAGATCACTTTCTTGTTCGTATGAGTGCTTGTGTTTTCCATAGTAACTTTTGAACTGTTTGCATGATTTGCGTCGAACTTAGTAAGTGTGCCTGGCTTATTGTTATTTCAATTGTTTTTGTGAATATTTAAAAATGGCGGTCATTTAATAACTTAATTTCATTTGCTATATATCAGAACTCATTCATCCGATTGTAACGCAAATTGGTACAATGACAGCACTTACCGTTCGTATTACAATCACATTTCTTGCAATAACTCAGGAACATTTTATCTGAATGGGACCAAAATGTGTGTGAAGTAAATTATAACTTACTAACAAAATTTGATATGTCTATAATTTTAAAAATAGTTAAATAGTAATTTTTGCTGTCATGTAACTCAAGAATTGTTTATCTAGTTTGAACTAAAATTGGTGGAAAGAAGGCCAACATGAGAACTTTACAGTTTTAAGGCTTCTGCCTACCTCGGAGCGCGGCGGGAGCAAGGATAGGGTTTTACATGTTCAACTAAATTTCGTGTAGCTCTGTCACCCTTTGAGATATCGCTTTCGGATAAAAACCATTTTCTGTATTGAGAAGAGGAGAATACTGCTACGTAAACGAAAATGCGAAAATAATTTTATGAGTACGAGGTTTAGAGTGTTTAATTGGCATGAAAACACTTATTTGCTCATAGTTTTCAGGGTATTGATATAACTTGCTAAAATATTCCGTAGCAGTGTGGGCCGTATCGTACTGAACAAAAAAGTCATTGGTGGCATATATGTAGGTTTGAAAGTGACTTGAGATATTTAGGAATATAATTTAACCTGTAACGCCCTATCCTTGCTGCCGCCTGAGCATCACATTACTGTAATTTAAGCAAACTTGTTTACTAGTAATCAGGAACACGCACACACATAATCGTAAGTCATAACTGAACACTAGGCAAACAGAAATCAGTGTCAAATTGCACATGTAAAAAAAAAAGAAAGGTAAATCATAAAGTTGATAATCGCAAATCAACAGCAAAGTACACCACTTAGCCAGTTGATACAAGCAGCAAGATAATTGTAGCTGCACGGCCACAGCCACAGCCACACTGACCACGCCACGGGCAGGTACTGCTGGCATCTGGTAACAGAGGATTAGGGTCAGCCGCCCAGTGGCTACTCGCCCCAAACCTTCAGCAGCTTTGCCAAGTGTTGTTAGACGTACCATGTTCATGGTACTTGTACCATTATTTGACCTGGTGTACCATGTACCATGACGAGGCTGTCGTGGTACGCAAATGTACCATAATCGGAGTACCTAATGGATTTCTGGCGATTGTCGTTGTAATATAAAATATATACTCGATGACTCGTCGTGACTATCTGCTCTCAAACTTCACAGCTCCAGATAAAAACATGTCCTCAATATCATATTCTCATTTCATAATGCCGCCTGACTTTAAAATAATTTTGTGATTTTCGAAGAATGATCTGTTTCCATTTGTACGTATTTAATACCAGTACTTAGTATAAATTTAAAAAAAAATTTGTTTGGTAATGAAAAATTGATTAACAAAATGGTAATTTTTTTACATTTGTTATAAATGTACCATGTTTTGAGCCAATGTACCATAATTTTGACTGCTTCGTACCATAACAGAGAACTGACGATCTAACATCACTGCGAGAGTGTACTACGCGAGCCCGACCAGTGCGAGGGGCAACAACAGTATGTAACAGACTGTCGTCGCGGACGTGTGGGGTAGCCTCTTCTTTTTGTCTGGACATCGCACAATAAACCACCCTGGTTAAGAGCACGGTCTACCGCAATTTTCATCATCATTATTTTGTTTTTTATTTGTACCAGATATTTTTTTTCTTATTTTAGACACAAAATGTGACTAAATTTGACTCTTGTGAAATTTTTTTATCTCTCATGGTTTTAGCGTAATGGCTTGTTAAAGTCATATTTTTGCATGTTTCCGTTTTAACGACTACACTAAAACCAACTGATGTACCAAACTAAAAAAATCACAGTGGATAAAGACATTGCAGGCTACAATGACATGCTCATGAAATTTAAGAATAAAAATTATTTGAATTTCAAAAAAATTGCTGAACCTGAAAATTTTAAAAGTTCAATATTTTTTTAAAATACAAATAATTTTTATTCTTTAATTTTATGAGCGTGTCATTGTAGCCTGCAATGTCTTTATCCATTGTGATTTTTTTGAGTTTGGTATATCAGTTGGTTTTAGTGTAGTCGTTAAAACGGAAACATGCAAAATATGACTAACAAGCCATTACGCGAAAACTATGAGATAAAAAAAATTCATAAGAGCCAAATTTAGTTACATTTTGTGTCTAAAACAAGAAAAAAAATATCTGGTACAAATAAAAAACAAAATAATGATGATGAAAATTGCGGTAGACCGCGCCCTTAAGAATTAGTTTTCTATTAATTACCCGACTTGCCAACCAGCCCTTTTTATGGTCTCCTCCTCCAGGGGGAACTCAGTGACTACAATAAATTAATAATTATCTGAGGGTGTTACTAGTGAATTTGAACTACAAAGAGTTTTTTGTTGCAATCGAAACTGTTTTCCTGGCAGAGATTGTAAGTTGTGTATGAGTTAAGTGTTTGACAACTATTTCTGTTTAATCCATGTGCGTATTGTTTCTTTTACTGTAACAATTTTACTGTGGTTCTTTTTGAAACTTTGTGTTACATTTACTAATAATTTAATTTTCGTGGTACAGGCAGGGTACTATGTATAACGGTAGATAGGCCCGAATGTAAATACATTAATCATTAAGATTTGTGGAGAAGTTTTGTTAACGCGAATTGGGATATGAAAACAGAAGAACCAGAGAAAAAATGTTGGCAACGTATTTTATGTGTACTACATCCGAACAGTCTGAGACAATTCTAATCCAGGTAACTTGTATCTGGATGGTTGAAAGCTGTGTGTACAGCCATCGGCTCGTCTAGATCACTTAAAATCGCATAACAAAGTTTAACAAAGAATACAGCTCACTCTTGTTTTGTAATATTAATATTGTTCTTGTCAATAAGAAACCCAGAGTGTCAGATCACTTTCAACACAGCGATCCGGGTTCGATTATCGCCGGGTGACCCCAGGGTCTTCGCACGTGGGAAAACCTTCCGGACTATGTCGCTGGTCAACGGGCTTCCAGCGCAGCTCCATTGCAGGGTTTTGTGTCATGTCACCATTCAAGGACGGTGGTAGCCTACGAGCCGCAGATCAACATGCGACCAACTGGTGCGGGTCATCGATATTATTATTACTATTCATAACATAAGGCCGCAACATTCAATACGTTATTTCAGAAATAAACATCCATTCTGTTAACTAATTCGCTAGTTACGCCCAAAACATATTATCCACGTAACTTTCTATATTTTGACTCAGATTCACACCACTGGGCCCTGCACGCTATAGAAAGGTACAATGTTAGGTAACCTGTACGGTTTATAAAGTACAAAACACCGCAAAAATAGCGAAGGTACAATATATTTGGTTTTGTAATAAAGGTAAAGTAAGGTAAGTGGGCTTTACGTCTCGTCAGCAGCGACATTATTAGAGAAGGTATTGTAATAAAGATAGAAATGCTGTAGGTATGTTACTAAGTAATAAAAAATAAAAATTATATTCGGACAATTTCACGCGGATTTAAATTGTAAGTTAACTCAAAAGCAATCTACCCTAAAAATGTAAACAAATAATGGTTTTCAAGAATTTCCGAAACGTCAATATATTAACCATTCACATTAAAAAAGGACGTTCTTCATTACACGCTTTTAATTGCCATTATGTTGGAAATCCATTAGAGGAACAGAAACAACATTAAGAACTTTACATATCGCTATAAGTAACACTGTTTTAAATTATATACTGCTAAGTTAGCAAGCATGCGAGTTGGCCTGAATAAATGAGGTGTTTTCACGACACAACAGGAAAGCATTAAAATGCAGTACGTAATTTAAACACTTGCTGCTTTATTATTGAAGTAGGCAAGAATTTATGTAGTACCTCAACACTAATTTGTTCAGTGCTTCAACTTTGTCAGTAGGAAAGGGAAAATAGCTAAGGTAGGTTCATTTAAAATTGACAAATTTTCCGAAACATGAATGTGGGCACAAACAATAAAAATGTCAGAATGTGGAATGAGTATTTATTAGCTGTTTTGTTATTTTGTGTACTGAGTCACATACAAATCAAGTAAGTGTGGCTGTATAATTTTAGAGGTATTTCGTTTGTGAAATTAACAAAAATATAGGCCGCCTTCCGTTATTCACTGATTTCAATGGTCAGTGTTTTCAGTAATGTCAGCTATAGTTCCGATATTGCTGACGACACTGATAGTCACTGATGGTAGGTTGATGACGATACCCTGTGCGAGGCTACATCCATTTACTGAGATTGCCGATTTTACTGGCACTTCAAAGCATCAGTGTTGTCAGGAAAACAATATTTTTGGCGGAAATTCAAAAGTTGAAGTTATCTAATGGTAGGACAATGAGTTTTTTTTTTTTTACGATATAAGGGCCAAAGTGGGTACGTATTAATTTATGTGTTTATTTAACGTCTGTTTATAGTTACTGAAACATTCGTCCTGTCGTGCAGTTTGCAAAGAATAAATAATGTTTAGAGGTTGAATCTTACCATGCTTGTGCATTAAAAAATAATGGATACAGCTTCCCAAACCTTAAATACACATAATGTTTAAGCTGCATCGCGAAAAAACGAAGAAAATCATATCAATCGTAAGTCGTGCTAGATGCATCAATATGCTAAAAATATACCAACATTATATTTAAAGTAAATACAATAATTGTATTTACTTTAACTATAAAGTTGTTGATTTTGTTCGTTGTACAAATTATTTACACAACGAACAAAATAAACATGATTGTCATCGCAATAATGATATCACAGATATGCCGGAGATGTAGTTGCTAGACAACGAACATTGCAGTAACGTTTACTGATTTAATGTTCCGATATTATCTGTTTACTGACGGAGAAATATTTTGCTGATTACTGACACTGTTCCCTTATTGTTCACTGACACTGGCGAACTGTCAGTGATATCAGTGAATAACCGGAAGGCGGCCATAATCGCCTAAGTAGTTCCTGATTCTTACTCACAACTTCACGTGTCGTTACTATACACTTCACCTTGGCCATCGTTATTTACGTTTTCCAGTATTGCACTCTATATGAATGCCGGGAATTCTCAAATATGGCCTGAATTCAGGTTTAACAGGAAGGTTATTTCGAATAACTAATTTCAAAAGTCGAAATAACAATAAACAACAGCAGCACAGTAATTTGGTAACTGTCGTTATCTGAAACAATTTGAATTAGTATACATTGTGGCCAATCTACACACGAACTTTTTTATTCAATAAAATCTTATCGGCATCCAAAATATGGCAGAATGCATATTTATCGCTCGTTCCTCACAGAATAATTATTCGTTAATTAAATTGTTTGTTAAGCGGGTTTCAATTGTAATAGTATGCCCATTTTTTTTGGTTTATAATAGTGACATGAGTGAATATATTTGGGCGACTATTACATCTACAGAGCCGATGAGTAGTAGTAACATGTAGATGTGACGCCTGGAATGAAGGGCGGTGGAAATGGGGATAGCCCGAGAAAACCCGCCGACATACGGCATCGTCCAGGCACGATTCCCACATGCGAAAATACGAGCGCACCTATATGGTGCCATATATAGCAAATAAACCTTTAGCACCGAAGCACAAAACACTTCTACATAGCTAAAGCTAAATTTATTTTACATAGTGCTGGAACCACAACTGCGCGATAGACGCGAATAAAACAACTTTTCAGCTAATCAGCATCGAGAGCTTTTGCACTGTCGTCACAGAAGCCTCGACTCTTACTAACCTACAAGTTGCTTTGCTCAAGTCGCGCACTATGCGTCGCATCTGTCGTGCTATTAACGATTCCAGAATCAAGCATGTCGCCCACTTGGACGCGGCGCGGCGTGCAGTAATTTAGCTGCCCAAGAAAATTACATATGATAGAATAGGAGCGCGCACACCTGGGCGCGGCGCGGCGTGGCGAGGCGAGCCACTTCTCCTGGAGAAGTCTCGAGACTTGCCTGGCAACCATTCCTCTCGGCGGCGTGTCGTACAGTAAAGCGTATGACTGTGCACTGGAGGATGTACGTCTATATGTAAAAGTGTTCCCACACAGAAAGAATGCCTCCTGACAAGGGAACGTTCATCAGGGTCTACTAACTACTTCAAGAAACTTCGCATACGTCCTATGGCCAGGCAGATCGAGCACAATCGCTACTGATGTGGGAGTAGTTTACCGCAACGAGATGGTATAAAATCAGTCTCATCGACTATTAGGGTGACAATGCAAGGAGGTCGACATTTACGGTATCCGTATTATGCTCACGTCGTACTGCACACTGTGTATCCACGTACGTCACAGAATAGCAGTCGTACTACTCCAACCCCCCCCCCCCTTTTTTTTCCCTTAGCAATATATCTAAAATGTTTCATTTCTGGACTCATGTTGACTGGGTCTTTTGCTCTTCTCGCCGTGTGTACGTATCATTCTTACATTTTTTACAATTACTTAAGAGTGCGTGGTAGATAAATAAACGCTGAAAACATCAATTGATTTCTACGCTTTTTTCGAAAACAATATGGATAAAATACTCAATGACAATCCTTGATAATGGTATTTGCCAATTTTATGAGTAAATATTTATCCAGAATTACTCACTCGTTACGCGTGATATCTTGCGCCGTAGTTAAATGCACGAGGTTCCGGCGTCAGAGATTGTGCCTCAGAAGTTCGTAACACTGGAAGGAATTTAGTTTAAAATGTTTGATAAAACTACTATCTAAGATTGCCATTGTTTAATTTTCGCCAATTGACTTCAAGAGACCTACATTTATAGATTAATGCTCCTGGCGTTGAATTATGTACCACGCCCTCTTAAGAGGGAATGGAACATAATTCAACACTATAACTGTAGGTTTCTTGAAACCTATTTGCGAAAATTAAACAATAGCAATCCTAGACAATAGCTTTGGCCAACCTTTTAAACAAAATTGTTTCCAGTGTTACCAACTTCTGAGGCACAATTTTACCCATACTGGCTTCGAAAGAAACATAGAAGTCAGTTGATGTTTTCAACGTTTATTTATCCACCACGCACTCTTAAACACACACTATCTACCTTCGCTCTCTCTCCTTTATCACTCTCTCCGTATGCATGTGTGTGTGTACGCACGCTCGTATTTCAGAAGCTTCAGACAGTATAGTTGATGCCTAATGTTTTTAAAGAGATCAGTTGCGGCTGTTTACAACACTGGCCGAGAAACAGTCCTGCCACTAATGAGGAAGCCGGAGAGAAATGTTATGTAAAACACAATCTGAACTCTGAACTGTACATCAGGCCTTCAATAGCAGAATATGAACAAGCTTTCTTAATAGAATGTATACTTGAACACGAGTCCATCGCTGCCTGTAAAGTGTCATTCGTTAATATGACTAAATGCTTTACTGTTAATTCTTGCCCGTTGGTAAGAATGTGAGAATTTACTTCTCCAAGCGCATTTACCTGGCTTTATGCTAAATAGTTTTAGTAAAGAGGTACTCCAACTGAGACTCTCGAGAAGCGACCTATAAAAGGCACTGTACTGTTATGTTTTTTTGACAATATTTATACAAGTAGCATATCAACAGAGTTCTGCATACGAGATAAACGATATCAGTAATAAATAATTCACAGAAGTCCCTGAAATTAACAATTACAAGAATATTAAGAAAACATGTTCCGGTTTAAAAAATTATTTTGGTGTCGTGCAGAACGAGTATATGGTTTTCAAATTGTTGCATTATTTACTAAGTGCATAGTTTGCTTAAGGATTGTGTGACAATTTTTCAAGTGGTCCCTTCAATGTTTATTCAATCAAACTCATTCAACCTTCATGAAGTGATAATCTAATAGGCCTATATTTAATTCAAGAAATATTTGAACTGGTGAGAAGTGATTTTAGAGTATGAATTAGGTTTAAAAAATACCTTTTTAAAAATATTGTAACTAATTCTATGTAGTACACACACATGTATTCATATGCACTAGCTGCCCGACACTTTGTCTGCGTATACTAACTAGCCTATAGCATAACAAGCAATGTTAGCAGTATTTCATAATAATATTGAATTATTCTGTAGGATTAGTAAGCACATAAAAAAAAGCTCTTATGCACAAGCCCGTGAATAAAGAGATTTACCACATTACATAGCAGTAAGGTTGTAGAATGTAATTAAGTATAATATTTCTTGAAGGTCATACTTGTTTTTGTTTTTCAGTCTGCATTAAATGGTTTTCGAACTACGTTCTCCCCGTGGTAAATACTTTATTGTATTCAGTAGAAAGACCTGTATAATGCTTTATATATTTATGTAATCGTAATTCTGAAAGAAACATTACCACGATATCTCAAATGGCTAGATAAATATCGAGGGTTAAGCTAAAACCAATTTTACACGTTTTTAATCCTTTAGGGCCCGTATTAAAAAAATGCAAATGTAATTTTAGTATGGTACTGAAAAATTTGCGAGTTGAATGGCCCTTACGCTAGAACACATTGTCCTCTGTGTACTCAAGCCCTGTATTTTCGTTCATTGTCTGCTGTCCAAGTTAGCAGCAGGTAATGGACAAATAGTCGGGGCTTGAGTAAACACAGAACAAAGTACTCCAGCATGCTGGTTATTTAACTCGCGAAATATTTCTTTCCCTACATTTCAGACATTTATGTAACATCTAATTGAAGAGAATATCACATTATAAAGCCCATTGCATTTTAGCTAATATCGACGCTTCATTAAAACACATTCCACATATTCACATGCCTGAAGGATTCTGAAGTGAAAATAAACTCTTTGACTCGACGGGTCCTACAGATGCCATTAATTTATGGGAACCCCTTTTGGGATCCAAATTCGAAAAACCATAAAATCACGTCTTTGACTTTTTATGGGTGTCCGTTTGAAGTGAAAATTACGATGGAATCAGGATTGCGCTATAGCGAAGATTCATTGGAAACACAGTTCACCCTTTTATTAATTCTTAGTGGTCAAATTTCGAAAAATTCCTTCTTACTGCCTGCTTATACCTCCAGGAGAACCCACGAACAACATTTAATAAGTCTATGTTAATTGGTTTGGACTGTACTTTGATATGCGAATCAGTATTCTGTCTCTCTCTCTCAAAAAATATACATGACGTAAGCATATTTTATTAATAATATTACATTGTTTTATATCGGGGTAACCAGTTTGTTTATGTGTAAACACACACACACACACACAACTCACAGAATAAAAATTAGTGCAGGCGGTTTTGCTGTGAAGTAAAGATACTTGGCTTTTATGTTGGAGAAATTTAATTAAGTAGTGTAATAAAAAATTGAAAACACTGACATTTTAAACAAATGAGATATAAAAATGATTCGTGTTACTAATTAAACATACAAATAATTATCCTACTGAAACGAGCAGTGAGAATATTTAAGAAATACTTACTGCTATGCTAATAGCACCAGCATAAATTTAAAGCGTATGAAGATTAGTTCGCAGCAACAAACATTAATAATATTTTTAATAAGTGTCATAAATATAGGTGTTTTACAAATAAGCTTCGGCTATTAAAGTCTTTAAAAGCATGGGACAATAATCTCTTTATGGGCACGTCGTATGAAATTCTTGCATAAATAATAACGTTGTGACATTTTTGCAAAAAGATTAATAATATTCAATGAAGTTATTACTCCAATATCTGGTAACAAGCATCTACGCTGGTGACGTATACAATACTTCCACAGCATTATACGCACACGCAACTTGTAAGTTACCATGAAATTATTCTGACGACGAATTAAAACGGCAGACCAACTCTGGAACAGCTAAACTGATGTAATATTCTTCCTCGGGCCCTGGCAGAGTTACAAGTGCTGTATTCCTTGCTCGAGCTTACTTGAGCGTGGAGCTCAACTCATGCCCGCCTGCTTCACTGCCGCCGAAGTTTTTTTTTATCCCGTAATATACTAATTTTTCTGATAGCTTGCAAAACATTCACCTTTTTGCTAGGTACATTAAAGCGAAAAATAATATTGTTGGTTTCAGTGCCAAGACAAATAGCATGACCTATACATTTTTAACTCTATGATTTCCAACCGCTGAAATTAACTAATAACGTTTACAATTTACAATATTTCCTAACCTCCATATTGATTTTAAAATGAATTTTCCTGTTAATATAAAATTCTTAATATTAAATATGTCGTCCGTGCACGATGTATAAAAATAGTATTAAAATTATTAATTACAAGGAAAAATAATAAAAAAAAAAACCTTACTTCACACGGTATGAATAATCCGACACGTTAGCGTGTGTGTATGTACACACACATAAATATATATTAAACACACACACATACATACATACAGGATGTATCTAAATTCGACCGACAAACTTCGGCAGGTATATCATCATTAAAAAAACAAGCGAAAACACGTGGGTCGACTAGTACCTAATCTTAGTATTAAGGGAGCAATAAAAGTAAAATTAAACATTTCAAGTAACCCCCGACATAAAAAAACTCTAAAAAGTGAAAAAAATTTAATTTCTCTCTTGACCTTTTATCTTCATTAAAAGTACGTATTGATATTTTGATGATGAGCGTCGTCAAGTCAGGGGA
Organism: Medauroidea extradentata; assembly: GCA_003012365.1. Classification (NCBI taxonomy): domain Eukaryota; kingdom Metazoa; phylum Arthropoda; class Insecta; order Phasmatodea; family Phasmatidae; genus Medauroidea; species Medauroidea extradentata. Next base: position 41,873 of record PNEQ01097061.1, on the reverse strand, counting down.
CCGCTATGTGAATAAGTATAATTAGTTATACGTAGGTAGTAAAAATAGAAAATACCTACTAGTTTCACATTGTACGTATGAATTTAGTTTTGTACATCAATATTACAAGGTCTATTAAGTTCTTGCAGTGTTTCGATATTGTACCAATTATATACGAGGCGTTCGCTTGATAGCAGCGCGCGTTGCGCGGTTGTGCAAAGTGGACCCCCCGCACACAGAATGCGGCGACCCAAACAGGCAGAACCATCAGGGCTGATGTCGTTGACAGTTGTGTCTATTTTGAGAATTTTTCAGAGTAAATTAATCAAGACTGAAAACTAAAACAATTGGATATTACTGTTTTGTTACATTCCAACGTTGCTTACCTTTTGTTTTCTTTAAAATGTTATTTGTAAATAAGTTATTGCTACGCACTAATAACAAATTAAAAAAATTACTGTAGGTTAGATGATAATAGTAATTCTTTTATGTTTAGGTGATTGTTTCGTAGAGTTAGTTTACAGTTTCAGAGTTTAATTACTATAAAGTTTATTTGAATAGTTTCTCATTAAATTTTGTAAGTTTCAGTGAATGTATTTGCTATCTGAAGCTACTCGAAAGGCTGAACTGCGCAGTCAAAATCCACAAGACAGACAGCGTCGTTTGGAGAGGTATGCGATGACAAAATTTTTGCAGAGATCTACACAAAGTTATCAAGAAAGTAGTTTAAGTCAAACAATAAATGCTAGGAATACCAGTATTTCACTGTCTAATAAAACTCTAGAGCAACGCTTAAGTGGCCTTAAGTCGTGTAAAAAGTCTGCAGGGTGTTGCATTGGTGAACTTAATCAAAGGAAGTAATTTAATATTCCTCATGACAAATTTGCTTTAGATGAACGGCAAAGATTACGAAACGCATTACTGTAAATATTAAATGTCTAGTATTCATCGTTTACAATGATTCCTGGAATAAATAGTTAAAAAGTGCTCATTTTCTTTAAACGGCTGAACAGATTTCCTTAAATCATAGCTAAGAACCATCTCGATCACGTCAGCTTTCAAACAAAATAAAACCGCATCAAAATCAGTCCATTGGTTTAGGAGCTACGATGCCACAGACACACAGATACACATATATACAGACACGCCAAACTTATAACACCCATCTTTTTGCGTCAGGGGTTATTAAGTCCTTGAAAATTTAATTCAAATAGGGCAATTGCTCAAAATACAAAAAACGTCCAAGAGTTAAAATTAAAATTCTGCATGTGATTTTAAGTGTTATTGAGATCTTTAACCCGTAAAAAATTAGGTTTTCAAACCTTTTCCTTTCATGAAAATAATAGGGGTGACCACAATCATATTTATTAAAATTATTTTGCTGTCAGGTTTAGCTAACATTTCATGTTGCCTTCTACTTTAATATAACCAACGATTACAAGTTTCAACATTCCTTCTTCCATACCTACCAACTTTTCAAAATGACCATCAGTAAAACTTTTCCAGAATGTCACATTTTTGCGTAAACTGCACGAGGCAATTTTTGTGCCAAATTATATCAGTCCCTATGTCTTACAAACTGTACACATAATAACATATAGGCCTATAATATATTAAAAGTTTATTTGTTTTTAAAGTAGGCCTTATCAAGACGTAAATATGCAAAAACAATTATTTGCCAAGTTATACTTTGAACAATTTCCTGTTCACTTAATTCTTTGAAAATCCATCATTCTTTTATAATACAAAATGTACACTTGCATCTTTAAACAACCAGTAAGCACGGTTACAAATATAAATTGTTTCACAAAGTTTGATATACATCTCAACTAGTTTTGTTTATTTTATGTGGCATGAAATAGCCCAATACCAAACTGGATTGTGTTTTGAGTTACGAAATACTGTAAGGTAATATTTAGCTCTAGCTACATCGCCTTCAAAACCTACTTACGAAAATTCATGTTTATTCTGCGATTTCCACGTAGGCCTGTAACCTCAAATAGTAGTTACAGTTAGGTGCTTCATACCATCTTCCATAAATTACTAATAAATGCCGCACAAAAATTACGGTAGTAGTAATTATGAACAGTTCGTTATCATATAAAATATTATTATTGTACGTACGCTTCACAATAAGAGCAAATAATTTTTCTTTTAAGTTCGCAACGGTATAAACACGCGCGCGATGCATTTTCTAACTTCAAAATTTCGTCGCATCACACGGTAGTTATACCTACGTCATATTCATTACAACAGCGGAAAAATATTTTTAGTTTCAAAGTAAAAAATACAGCTTCCAAGCACACAAAAAAGCGCGAAATTGGACAAGAAACAACACACTTGTCGTTTTAAAATGCCAAACAACACGCACATCGCCATCTTGTAACAGCCCATACAAGAAATTCACGGACTGGCTGTTAGCTATAAAATACGCCAATAGGAAACCGGGAACAAAACACATACCGAATTTTGTTATTGGTTCCTAAAGTGTTCACTGTGACCAACTGCTGAACGCACAGTAAAAAAAACGAATTTTACGAGTGTTTATGCACAATAGCAAAGCCAAACAACACCGTAAAACACGTTTCATGTTGGTACGCATGCGCAAAACAAGTTTGTCCGCTATTCATTTGTAAATAATGGCATTAATGTACACACAAATTTCGAACGTCTCGAAATCCGTAAAATTATGTTGTCCTCCGTAAAACCGTAAAACGTATGTACTTTCCGTACATTTTACGGACAATCCGTAAAAGTTGGCATGTATGTTCCCTGACCAAACATTCCACAGAATACATTACACTTTTGTAAGTCTACTCCTACTCTGTACACTACTCTGCCCTACACTACACTATCTTACACGCATACACTACAGGAAGAAAAAAGGTCCTCTTGTTGCAAGCTCCTAGAATGAACCGTTTACAAGAAAATGGACACAGCTGTTGCTGTGACAATAACACAACACCTGGTATGTAGGCAACAAGTTGCACTTCCACCAAGGAATTATACGCCGTGCTCTTAGAAAAAAAAACTCTGTGATGCCGATTTTTAGAAGCATGTTGTAAAACCCAACCCAATTTTCACTTTGAAAATATTATGCTTGGCTCGGTCAATTTAGTAACAAATTTGATTTTGATGAATTTTTAAAAAATTATATTTTATTCAAAGAGACAAATTCATGAATTTTACTAATATTACATTCATTTTTGTACAGTCTGAAAGAACTTCAATAGTTTTGAAATTATTTTATTTATTTATTTATTTAGCTGAATGACAGAAACGGAGTGCTATAAGCCCCAAAACTAGTTATGGACGCAATTTTTTTTCAATAATTTTTAGTTTCTGTCATTTAGGAAAAAAAATAAAACAATTGACAAGTGTTTACATTATTCTAGAATTTACGAAAGGGATGTAACGTGGTTTGGAAAATTCGTGTATTTTCTCCAAATAAAAATCAAAATTGTGTAAAAATGCTGTAAGACCAAATTTGTTACCAAAATTTACCGAGTCAAGAATAATATTTCTAAAGTTAACTGGAATAATTTTACAACGTGCTTTTAAAAACTACATCACAGATTGTTTTCTTTTTCTGAAAGCACGGCGTACAATTCCTTGGTGGAAGTACCACTTTTTGACTACGTACCAGGCGTTGTGTTATTGTCACAGGAACAATTGTGTGCATTTTTATCGTAAACGGTTCATTCTAGAAACTTGCGACAAGAGGACTTTTTTTCTTCTTTACGATGTACTGCTCGAATATACAGCATGAAATGTTCACAAAACCTGACAGAAAAATAACTTTATTCAATATGATGGTGGTGGTGGCCACTCCTATTATTTTCATGAAAGGGAAAGGCTTGGAGACAGAATTTTTTACATGTTAAACATCTCTATAACACTTACATCACCTACATAAGTGTAATTTAACTCTTAACAGTTTTTTTTTTTTGTATTTTGACCAAATGCAATTTTTTAACTCAAATTTCAAGGACTTATTGCTTCCTTAATACTAACTTTAGGTACTATGCGACCCATATGTTTTCTGCTTATTTCTTCATTAGGATATACCTGCCGAAGTTTGTCAATCGAATTTAGATACATTCTACGTATGTGTATGTGTGTGTGTATATATATATATATATATATATATATATATATATATATATATATATATATACACACACACACATACCTACATACACGCACATACACGCACACGTCTATATCCTGCAGAGTGTTGATAAACAACACAGAGATGAGACGTACGTTTAAAGATAAGAAAAAATGCCCTGTGAACATGTGTCCGGAAATGAATCCATTACAAGTTAATGACCGGTTGGATCATGAGGAAACAGGGGGTGGGGGGGGGGGTTAAGGAAGTTCAACAACCATTCAGTGACTTATGTGCACACAGAGGATCCACTGTTATGTGCACTGACGTCATACACAGCAAGTGTTCAGAATGCTGAGTCGTCTACTCAACGACCCGAGAAAAATCTGGAGCAACAACCCGGGGGCCAGTCTTCAAGTGATGTAATATCTGCACAATGAGCTGCTGCAATAATTCACCGCGAGTGGAAATTATCAGCTGTGTTGCAGCTGAGATAGGATTTTCTGTCACCGCAACCACTGCGCATGTGCCATTTAGTCGTATTATTTTTCATTTCCGGGACTACTGTTCAACTAAACCATTTTACTTCTCTTCACCTGTCACATCTTCGCATTTTTGAACACCAATAACAGAAACATCATAATATGCGAATATATTCTTCGGTCATTGAAACCTATGTAAATTAAAGGTGCTTTGCGCCGAAAATTCATAATTTTATAATTGTACCAAACAGTGTTCCAACTACGATATTACACTAATTGTAATTTCCTACTAATAACGTATGTTTCGGTTCCATAGTTTTCGTACAAGCGCAAGCCGAAGTAGGCCTAGCGATTTGACAGTTTTTGCTACTTAGCCAAAGTAAAACGATTCAACCTACAGTCAAAGTCAGAAGCGTACACCTGCGTTATTTGTTGTAATGCTGAACTTAATTAGCTGCCGAATAATAATAATAAGAGACGAACAAGATCAACGCCACTGCATAGAAAATATTTGTTGTTATGTATGTTGTATTTGTGCGCGACACACACAATGTAAAGTAGCAAAGTGTAGACGACTATTTTATTCGTCATGTTTTCGTATAAGCCAGAAGTATTCGTACGGACGTAAACAAGTTGTGTAAACAGTGACACTAGCGCCGCCAATTAAACGAAAGCTCATTGGACAAGTTTTAGTTCAGTCAAGAGTTGGACTGTTGGTGTGCTGTGTGGACCATTGACCAACAATGGACGTCAACATAAGGTGTAAGGGGAAATAAATTAGCAAAGTGGGACATAGGCTTGTTATTAAACTTCACAACCAATGCAAATCATTGAGATAGATCTCTGCATATATCGAAAGACCTCGTTCGATAGTCCAGTCCACAGAAGATTGATATTGTGTATCAAACTGGGCAAAATACGCCAAGAAGTGGACGTCCAGGCAAGTTACTGCTACGGACTAATGTACAATGTTTCGTATAATTAAATACGATCATTAAATTATGAGCTGCAAATATAGTAAAAGAGCTGTCAAGTCAAGGGCTCTCAGTATCTGCAAGCACAGTGCACCGGGGGTTGAACAACAAAGGGTGGAATTGTCACGTTGCTAGCAAGAAATTCTTCGTTTCCGAAGTGGACAGGGAGAAATGTCTTACTTCTGTAAAACAAACCGAAAATAAAAGGCCTACTTTTTGGAATAAAGTTATCTTCGCCCATGAGGGTAAATTTAATCTATTTGGATCGGACAGACTATGTAAGGTATGGCTAGGGAAAGGAATAATTTGCTAGTTCAATGACCGACGTGTTTGCATCCACTGCCCTGTGCATACTCGAGCTCGTTTATTCGTTCATTGGCTGTCGTTCCAGTGAGTAGCAGCTAATGGATGAATGGCCGGGGCTCATGTATAAATAGGCAAATGGATTCTAACACTCACGACCTTGAACTCGCGAAATATTAATTTCCCTAGGTATGGCAAAAAAAAACCAGAGCTACAGCCAAGAACGTGCGACCCACAGACAATCACAGAGGCAGGAACGTGTTAGTACGAGGGCGCTTGAGTACTGCCGGAGTAGGGAGGCTTGGATCACAAAGCGTATATTGACATTTTGAAATTATATATCGCTGCTGGTACTGAACAAATGGACCTCCAGAATAAATTCATGTTCCAGCAAGACAACGATCCCAAACACACAGCCCATAATACAGACTGTGTATGTTGTATAATACTCCGAAGTAGCTTCATATCTCTCCCCGGTCACCGTATATTAATCAAATAGAACGCTTATCAAGCACTTTTTGGGCCAGGATAAGAAAAAGGCAAGCTAAGAGCAAGGCTACAGTGATAACGGCTCATCAGGAAGAATGGGCATAAATTCCCGCAGAAATGACAAGAAAACTCGTAAAATCAATGCCACGCCGTCTTCAAGCTGTCACTCAAGCGAACGGCAATACACCAAAGTATTTACAGCACAAAATTTTTTGTTTTTAGTTACGTGTGTTACATTTTATTAAGTGTGCGAATACTTGTGATACGAAAGTTTAATTTTTTGTTAACATTTATAATACTTTACACACTTCCTCGTGTAGTCAAATGTGTAAAAAATGAAAATACGTATTAACATTAAAATGACACATTCCCCATTATCGTATTTCCAACTGTCACCATTCAGCATCTAGTTAAGTTCATATTTGTATGTACAGTACGGGTGTACGAATATCTACTTCTGACACTGACTGTATATTAATGAAATCATTGAGAGTGAAACCAAACACATTAAAGTACTGAATAACACCGTTGTTAATTGACGAATTATTTCTTAAAAATAAAGGTACTCAAATATACGGAAGAGTTTTGGAAAGATCTAAATTTTTTTTTATTAAAGACAATTTTAACGAGACCTAACAAAGGTGTCATTATGTAGCTTAACACATTTGCTTTCACTCTACATTATTTCATCCATACCGTCTCTTGTATAAAACCTATGGCACCGAAAAATATTTTTTTTTTGGGAAATTACTCATAGTGTAACGTGTTTAGTACAATTATAAAATTACGAATTATTCGGTGCAGAGCAATCGTAAGTCGGTTATTATTCGGACGGTCGTCTGACAAAAGATTACATAGAAAATATGATTTAGGCCTTAGAAGAATCTAGAACAACATAAAACATATTTTACTTAACAATGCACTTGTATTAATTTTTTGACCACAAAACGTATACTTAGGACGATTGTTTACAGCAGTTGGCCGACAAAATTTTAATAATTATCCTGTTAACTAAACATAATACAAATTTTTCTGATAACGTTGGAAATGACTGTACTGGTTTAAATGACGTCTGCAAATGTGCCTATCCGCAGCATGTATGTGGAGGCAATGTCTACACATGTGAACATACTCGCCTTGTAGTAGCAGAAACACATGTACGAGGCAGGCTAGTTATGCAAATACCCTGGCTGGCTAGGCTGAACGGCGGAGGTATCTACCAGCACCACTGACGTCGGGTACGAAGGTCTGGTTTCGGACAGGGTCAGATGTCGCCGAGGTTAATACGGGTCCATCACATCTGTTTCTTGTCGGCCTGGGGGCTGAGGGTAGGGCTCGACGATACAAGTAGGGCAATTAATCTGCTTGGTCCCCAGGGGCAAGTTCATGAAGGGCGGGAGGGCAGTGTTTTGCGGGCTGCCTGACGTCAAGGGGCACGGAGACTGTCCACATATAAACGGCGCTGCTGCTGTATTCTGAAACTTGTTACTCGAGAAACGATAAAGTGTCGGTATAGAGTTCTATTGATGAAATCCACGAGATGTACCGAGAGCAGCGCGCCGAGGTTGTGAATTATTTAACAGCGGTGGGGCACGTATATTGAGGATACCAATCACTTCAGATAACCGCGTTTAACGCAGTTGAAACACCAACTGTGCCAGCGAATCTTGAACAAAGAGAGACAAACTACTGACACAATTGTTCATCTTAAAGAAACTGCGCTAATAGCACACGCCCGTAACGGTAATTTACAGATTAAAATAAAATAGGCTACATAAATTAAGAGTGTGCGGTAGATAAATGAATGCTAAAAACACCAATCGGTTTGTACGCTTTTTTCGAAGCCAAAATTGATGAAATACTCAATTACAATCCTAGATAATAGTATTTGCTAACTTTAGGAGTAAATATTTATCCAGAACTACTAATTAGTTAAGCGTGATCTCATGCGCCGCAGTTAAATGCACGAGGTTCCGGCGTCAGAGATTGTATCTCAGAAGTTCGTAACAATAGTAACAATTTTGTTTAAAACGTTGGCTAAAACTATTGTCTAGGATTGCTGTTGTTTAATTTTCGCAAATTGACTTCAAGAAACCTACAGTTATAGATTAATGCTTTAAGCGTTGAATTATGTACCACGCCCTCTTAAAAGCGCCCCTTTTTATAATTTTGTTTTTACATATTTAACTCACTTAAATACAGGTGTATCTATATAAAATGCAAGTAAGTGAGTATGTATGTATGTATGTATGTATGTATGTATGTATGTATGTATGTATGTATGTATGTATGTATGTATGTGGTAGATAAACTCCGACACCGTTTGGCCTATCACCATGAAACTTTGCACATAAACATGTGTGTATTATTTTCATTGTGACGGTTTTTATATCATCAATTTCACTGTAACCTGGCAACTCGCCACTTCATGGTGTTGGAGCGCTTCAAATCTTTGCCGTTCAACCAATCGCAATGAAAACTGATAGGCATATACATAGATACTTGAACAAGGACAATATTCTAGCGATATCCATCTTGCTATAACTCGTAACTAGATGGCGCTGCAGAGCATCCACTTCTATACCGTTTCACATATCACTATATGTAAAATGGGCCTATGTGTTGCTACACCATTCATTCGATCGCAATGAAACTGTTGTATGTTGTGTATGCTCTCGCGAAGGTTTATGCCAAAAATTTATACTTTGCAGTGATTGGGTGAGAAGGGGGAAGGGGACCAAATTTAGCTCGAACTGATACGCCAGTGAGGGGTCTCGAACACCTCGATATGATAACGAGACACTTTGCGTCAATGTTGCTTTATTAGCTACGAATTTATGCATGATACAGAAATGTTACGAAAGTAAGACTTTACAGAATAGCATATAGTTCTTAGCGATCGGTATCACGTAACTAACGAGTTACAGAAACTGAGGACCTATTTTGCAATTTTTCTGTCACCTTATACGATATTTATAGTCTCCAAAGACAGTTACGGTGTACCGATACGAGGACAGTTCGTAAATGCATTTTCTGGTAAGCTGAGTAAACAATTAACTCCAGCAAACAGTCAAGATAAACCATCATCTCTGGTGATGGTGTTTTATCGCAGGAAAGTTCACTCTTCCCTGACCTTCGATGCGAAGTATTCATTTCTGACTCTGTTCTTTCTTTACTGGGGTGCCCTATTTGACTGCGTCTGTGCCGATTCTGATGAGCTACGACTGAACGTGAGTAATTGGTAGATACCTGAAAAATTCGCCTTTTTCTTTTCCCAAGCTATAATTCCAGCAACTGTAAGTTCGCGCCACTTTCTCAATGGCCCGTGACTTATTGGACACTTCCTGGTAGTGGCTTAGCCAATAGTACTGAAGCAACTAAATGCAGGCCTATATCACTGCGTCATCGAGCAGCCAGTGAGCAGATAATGTCTGCTTGAATACACACATGTTCTTGGAGGCTGGCCTACATGTCAGTGAACTCGCGAATATTTCCCGTCTCTAGTGATTGGTCTGTAAATAGCTCAACCATGCCAGATAGCGTTGTCCAATCATACAAGACGCCGGATGCTAAACTGGTTTGGAGATTATGTTCGTAGAAAAGAATCTCGCGATTTTTACACCATCTTTAACTATGTTATATTCAATTAAACTGTGATATTTTGCGGATAATGTAGCACTGTGCCTGTTTGCTATTACTATCGGCACAAACATCAAAATTACTACAGCATTCTCTGTTATCATTGTCATAAAATATTAGGTACCTTACTTCAATCCTGCTTAGGATAATACATATACAATGCCTATGATAGTACACGTAATTAATAAAAAATTTTTTTTTAAATTAGTACAGGCTATTTTATTATAAACTACAACATTTCTATCTATATACCACGAAAGTTGTGTGACAATACAGTCCTCCCTCACTAAGTAGACTAACTATAGCCTATCTTTATTAGCAACAATTGTTGTAGTCAAACAAACAATGAATTTGACGCACAGTTGCCAAACATATTTTAATGTAATATAAATGTCTGCTGTTAAGAACTTATTATCCTAAAAGAAGCAGCATAATGTTACCATGCAACAGAATCAGTTCAGTAGCCTACCTTGTGAATCATAACTAAGCAACAACAAATTCGAACAAACGTCATGCTACTGATTCATCTGGGCGTACATTTCCCATCCGAGTTCGCCTCACGGAATTCCCGCATTTGTGTATTAAATGAATGTTTATTACTGGCTGAAAGGTCAAGAGTCAAAGCGAGCTACAGGCCAAAATCAGCAGCTTTCGTATACTGCAGTTTATAGACAACCAAATGGATTTGGTTAGCGCTAAAAAAAAAAATACCTTCGACAATTTTAGATATTTATCAGTACCGCATATACATTTGGATTAGTAACCAACAAGTAACCTTACCGGGAAAAATTTATTTTTAACAAAACAACAGTTTCTCGTATTTATAGTAGTGTAAATCTTGAGGTGTAGGCAACTTGATTTACTTAAAATAAGCACTAAAATTACCAAGTCTTAATTTAAAAAAAATCAGCTTCTTAACATCAAACTTATAGTTCATTATTATTATTGTTATTATTATGCAGCTGAGAAGCCAACTTAGGTCACACGAGTGCAGAACTGCGACATAGAGTCAGAAACCAAAGCCTACGTGTTTATTTACGAAACTGTTACACTGTGATTCCAAATGACTGATTTATAAAACTAAAACTATACTTCAAACAAGTTTTTAATTTTATCAAAACACCACGAGTACGAAGAGCAATGTATTGGAACCAAACTACGAAAACTGCTCTTACGCATGCTTATTAAGTAACATTACACTTCTGGTATGAAACTAATCGAATGTACTACAATAACCGTTCTGAATATATTCCACTTAATAAATAATAGGGTCACGGCCAAAATCACGTAGTTAGGGCACGTAGACTTAGAAGATTCGGTATAAAGCAAGCATTAAAAAAAACCCTACTAAATTTCTATTTTCAGCTAGGCCTAGTTAGTATTTTACCACTACATGTAAACATCGACATATTCATACACATACACACACACTGCAAACTGTAATTTTTAGGCTGGGATTACGCTAACATCTTTCTGAATACGTATCGCATAGTATTACGTTTATTTTAAATATAAAAGAGGAAACTGTACTCACAAGTATCGTCTATAACACTAGCACTATTTCGTAAAAATATAAAATTATGACTTTATCGCACTTGAACACCCTTGAGGGGGAGTGTTAGATATTTTATTTTATCTTAAGTTTTTTACCCATAACATTTATTCAAATTGTATTGTCAAGATTTTATCTTCGACAAAGCATAGGATATATTCTTGGTAAACTGATTGACGTAATACTACAACATTTCATTAATGTGTCATACAGAATCATTGCAAGAGAATTCTTGAAAGTTAGCCTGTAATTCTTTCGCAATGATTCTGCATGACAAATTAATTAAATATTCCATTATTATTAATGTCAAACAGACTACCAAGAATGTATGCTATACTGTGTCGAAGAGAATACAGTTTGAATAAAAGTTATGGCTCAAAAACTAAAAACACTGAAATTGTCTAACACTTCACCTTAAGGTCATTGACGAGTGTAGAGATATGAGGGTGGTTGTAAAGCGTGGTGTAAGTTGAGGGGGGGGGGAGGACAAAGCACAGCTGGGCGTTGTTGCCAGGCGGAAGAGATGTGCTCACACGCACAGGTGTATCAACCGGCTTTTAGTATTGTGGAGGGGAGTGAAAGGTAAGGGGAGGGGCGAACTTTACTGTGGAAGGGGAGGAGAGGGGAGGATTAATTCTGTACGGAGTGCCAGCCACGCCAACTCTAGATATTGGTGCTCACGTCCTGCTCTGTAGCCACGCCATGCATTATGCAACCCGCTAAGTACACTAACTTAAGGTAAGGGCTCGTCCCGTGTGTTATTGCATTTTTCACTTTACATTAGTTCTCAGAAGAAAAGTGTGAAATGTGCGATTATGGCGTGAACTATATTTACCTTGCGGTACAATAATACAGTCATCGCAGTTGAACTTTAAAGTATATTTAGACCACAATCAGTCGATCAAATTAAGAACATAAAAAAACATTGACTGATTTCGGTCTAAATATACGTTAAAAGATTAAACGCAAAGCTTGTACTATAGCACAAGATAAATAAAATTCATGCTATAATTAATCGCAAATTTCACAATTTTCTTTAAATAAGGCTCCTCCAAATCACCAGACATTTGTTAGAACATAAGAAAGTCTGGATTCAGTTTCTTGGACGTACTCCATTCCAAATTCAATGACTGTTAAAGAAAACTAAACAAATAAAAGCAAAACTATAAAATTAGCAGAGTATGCTTTAGTCAGCAAGATACGTACACAACATGAAATTCCCAAATGGAATCGGGTCAAATAAAAACAAGAAACAAACAGACAATAAATGAAAATAATAACAAATAGAATAAAAAACCAAGTAACATGTGACACAAAGATGAGACGAAACAAAAAAACACAGTAGATATCAGACACGAACAGAAAAATAACAAAAAGACACAACAAAGAGACGAGACAAAACGCAACAGATATCAGACATATACAGACAAGACAAACGACACAATGAAGAGACGAAACAAAACACAGTAGTTTTCCAGACAGACAGTGTTACGACGTTTCGGGAACTGGAGTCTGTTCCCGTCATCAGGTAGACACACAGTGTTCAGGAACTCTTAACTCTGCCAAGATAGTAAAATTAATCAATAAAAATAAAATATTATTTAAATAATAATTTGATTTAAAGTAAATTATTAATAAAGTAATATCAGTATTATCAATAAAGTTAAACTATTTATTTTAAGTTATTATATGAACTGAAGTTTATTTTTCAATGTAGTTCCTGAACCCTGTGTGTCATATTCCAAAACAATACATAGAAATAATCATTACATACATAAACAGTAATTTGTCGTTAATAAAAGACTATTAGGTCTCTTCTTGTAACATAAACCATGCAGTTCGCCTTAATTTGTTAAACGGTTCTATAGTAAGGATTATATTCAGAGTAAATTGCATTTAAATGCTGCGCAAAGGAAACACTATACACATTTATACTCTCCGGGGTTCCATCCATACCGGATTTTACCTCATAGGCTATAAACTATTTTATTAAACACAATTTCACGATCTGAACCTATGACTGTGTGTACATACAATACAATGTACAGTATAGTGACGTCACAGGGACCAACATGGCGGTTCACGTTTTTACCGCGCAAAAATATTTCTCTTTTTATTTAGTTTTTCTCCAGTTATAAGGACGCAAATAAAGTTTGGTACAGATTTAACGTAGAGCCTGTCTTTAAATAAAAATTTAATAAAATTTAATAAAAATTTAATAAAAATGCATTTTCCTTATTGAAATGGTTAACTTTTTTTACGCTTCTGAACTTTACTTACATCACATTTTAAACGACTCATTCTGAAATTTTACTCTACCCAATCTAACCTCGACAGTTTTTGTAAACGCCTAATAAGGCACATTCCTATCTTCACTTTGTTTGACTGAGGATATGTAATCAGTTCGAAGAGCATGTGTTAATTATACAAGCTACAACCAGTTTGATTCCACAATGTTGAGAACTGTAAGACAGAATATCCGCATGCTTACCGTTGAATAATAATACGTTATAGGCGGTTAACTTTAAAATGAACACTCCCCAACACTAATAATAATAATAATAATAATAATAATAATAATAATAATAATAGTAATAATAATGTATTCATTAGGGCTACAAAAGTAAAGCTTTGAGGGTTGTGTAATATTACACTAGTTTTTCGTTAAATGTTAGTTTTCGCATGAAAAGTAGTACAAATGTAGGCGTAATGACTCACAGAACATTATAAAGGGTTCAGTTGATCCGGAACAGCTTATAGTAAGAATATTCACAGAATTACTGTCTACGAAGCAATACACTGCAAGTACCCGCTTGCTGGTCTTTGCCGCTGCTCTCGTAAGAGACAACAGAGTGAATTTGATATTTACATCTGGAGCTTTATACACAATAACGTTACCTGCACAACGAAGAAAACACGACATCGGTGCAGGTTTGTATATACACCGTAAACCACTTAGCGGGGTAACTTTAACAACTCAAAATTTTGGTTTTTATGGTATTTATTGACGAAAGTTTCAAGCATAAGCTATAAGGATAAAAGGAATTATTTAAAATACTTGGCTCAGATTATCTTCTTATTTACCAGAAAACCCAAAAACTAATATGTTAAATTGTCAAAGTAACCCCGAAAAGTGTAAAGAGTACGTGCGACTTGGCATGCACAGCATTGCTTCTTGCCACAGTTGCTACGTCACACACAACTGAGCGTGGTGTACCATAACCACGTACACAACTTTGTCGTGTCTCGCAGTCGCGTGTGGATGTGAGGTACATGAGAGATTATTCCGACACGTGACGGGAAGTCACGCAAATTGAAAACAACCAGAGCTCAGGCAGTGTACCAAGCACGTCAACTGAACAAATCAGACAAATTACCCGGATATATCAGCGTTTTATACTCAATATACTATCAAATCATACTACAATTAAAGCCACCAAATCAGTGGAAATATGTTACAAACTCTCAGTAGTTTCCGTTGCACGTTTATGTTTCAGAGCAGTTTGATAAACTGCCGTATCTTAAACTGCAGCGGCAGCTCGAGTGTTCCTAACATCTACAACAGTAATTACCACAGGCCAATGTGAAATTGTTCGGGTTGGCATACGAGTTACAAAACCTGTAACACGTACTGTACTTATATTGGATAATTAGAAGATTATATAAGTTCAATTTTCACATGATATTTAGTCTCATTTTAAATTGAATGGCTCAGTACCACAAATATTTAAAAGTTCTATTAGAATCGTTAGCTATATAGGAAAATAATTACCTTCCGACATAATATTTTAATTTACAGTTCGGATAAAGTGATTTACTATCCTGTAACTACAGCGAAGAGGATGAAGCTAGTTTACAGTAATACTGCTGTTACTATAGAGTAAACGGGAAATGACAGAAACTGTTTTAGTACTTATCACATAAACTGAATTTTAAAATGTTTGTTAAACTGCTCACTCCAGCACTAGGCCCCTCAGTTATACTGTATTATAACTATCCCGTATATTACTGTACACGTAGATTTTAAGTACTAATAAGAGTAAATATATAATTAATTATATTCCCCAACATATCTACAGTGATTTAAATAACATGTTGATGAGCGAACAAGTTGGAATTTTCAGTTCTTAACCCCCGCTGCTAAAAAGATATTTTCTCACAAATATTTATTAACTTATAACACATAATGCACCGCTTAATGTCACGACCCAGACAAACTGCAGACGGTTTATGTTGACATTTAATGATCGGCTCAATTTTGAGGCAGAGCGCGCACAGAAAAATTTCACGCTTAATCTTAATTACTGACACGTTAAAATATATTGAGGTAAAGTCCCTTATACGCCAGATAAGCAAATAATTATATGCAAGAGACATATGTCTATAGAGTACCGTCATTTCATATCGAAAATGTTGGAAAGATTATTTCCCTTACTAATATAGAAAATATTTCCATATACATATTCGTGGTGTTAAATTAAACGTTATTTTTAGTGTCTGAATATCCCAATCAGATCAGAACTACATTCGTAGGTAAAATTTACCATATAATTTTTTTTGCAAATTAATATGGAAAACGATAAAACAATATTTTAACAACAGTGAAATATGTACGAAGCATTAAAAAAAAGGTTAGTATAACGCTGATAATGTTTTTACAGCTTCAAATAAAAACAGTGAAACAAACACGAATAAACGAAAATGCGGTTGTTGAAACGAGATTTATTTTTTCTGTTACGTGATGCGTATATTATAACGGCAAAAAAATGTTTTTGCCAATAATTGAGGGAGAATAATTGTTATTGCTATGTCCTAAAAAAAATAGCAGCGCTACATTTTGAAAAATCAGACAATTTATGTTTCCTAAATGAATGATTTGCATCAAACAATTAATGTGTGCTGCAAACAATAGAGTAAAAAAAAAAAAAAAGAAGTGCGACGAATCGAGTCGGCCAGCATCGCTTTATTTTTTTTCACAAACATCCGGTGTGTAGTAAGCTGTCTGGCGTACATGAAGATAAAGTAGGTCACGTGTGAAGAGTTAACTCGTGCAATCACCTCTGAGGTAAGGTATTGTAGTAACAGGTACCTGCATAGTGCGCCCAGAGATAGCAGTCAGGTCAGCGGGTCTGTAAGCTACACTGTTATGAGAGGTCTTGTGGTCGTAACTGCCTCACTGGAAGTTTTCAGCTACTGAGTGGTCAAACTGAGAGAGAAAGAAAGAGAGAGAGAAGAGATTTTGGTCAGCGCTTAACATCGAAGTCTTCAGCGCAGGTGAGGGGTAATATGGTGTGTGTGGAGCAGCGCCGGAATGAAAGGGCGGGGGAAATGGGAGAAGCCCGAGAAAACCCACCGACCAGCGGCATCGTCCGGCACGATTCCCACAATCCGGGGACCGACCCCACCGGGACTCGAACCCGGATCGCCTAGGTGGGAGGCGAGAGGTCTGGCCCCTTGGCCAACTCGGACCGCCATACTGAGTTTCTATACCATTATAAACCTGCAAGAGTCTAAGACAAGACATTCATTTTACATAAACTGTAAACTGCAATGATTTTGGTTAGTTTAATTTTTAAAACCTCCCCACTCGCTTCCTAATACAACAATGTAGACGGCTAAAGAAAATTACCGTACAGTGAACTAAGACAAGTGAACGGGAAAATCGTACCAGTAGAAATTCAGCCACGAGTCATTTTCCGTTGAACAAAACACGCGAACCCGGTGTTGCATAGTTTTATATCACACATGCAACGGTAGTGAAAGCATTACTTGTAACTTCCGCACTCGGAGACTAAAAGAAACCATGCACGAAGTGTGGTAGCTGGAGAAGAGTACACTCGACACTTGACCTGACTTGAGGTGGACTGTACTCTTCTCTATCACAATAACCCAACCAAAGAAATAAGCCTAACTATTGACTCATTGTTTCATGTTTAAAAGGAACAAAAGCTTTCAGACGATATCTTTGAACGAAACAAATGCACAGAAAGTTTTCCTTACTTATCTTGTTTACAGAGCTACTGCTCTAGGTGTTTACGTCTTTAGGCTAAGGACGCAGCTCTAGACGCTGGTATGAATCGCTGTGGACTATTGCAGCCCGTTGTCTTTGACAGCATTAATGAGACCACGAGACCACGAGACGAAGTGATGGAATGTTCTAATGGGAAAAACGAGAAACACGTGAGGAAACTAACCATCCATCTGCAACAACGTCCGGCATGTTTTATAAGGACGAGACTACCCACTAGTAACCATTCACATTGCAGAAGAGCTGTATGTCATGACCGCAATGCCACTAACGTCCCTGCTAACGGCAGATCATACTCGCACTAGCATTTGTAAATAAACAATGCATAGGAGAGAAACAATATCCGTGACCATCAGACAAGTGATGCGAATCCAAGGAAGAATGCTGCTCCAAGATTCTACCGCCGGCGTCTGTCAACGTTTACAAGGCTTTAGTTGCCTAAAACACACACTGGTTTGTCTTAAAAGATTTTGTCATTCGGCACTTTGATTCACAGCGTTCCACTAATCTACCCACTACATGTCAACACTTTGCTTTACCAAAATACCTTTGAGCCTTTCAAACGTCAGCCTATCACAACAGCTGGCACATCCCGTGTCAGTCTACTTTACCGCCAGTTAGTACCAAGAAGAAACTCCAGCAGGCATGACGGACGCTTTCAACAGCGATTTGCTCCGTTTCGTTCAATTTCCAGTCTGACACAGAAAATGGTATAATATTATATTAATACGTGCAAAGAAAGTGCAGGCGCCCATGTATGTTATGAGCGGACTTAGTCACGTGTATGTTGACAACTACGCATTTTCTAACTTCCATGGCAATTCGAAAAAGATCAGCAACAACATACAAATGTCCTAAGAAACCACTTATGCAAGAAGTTGAAACTAGTGCTTAAAATGCGAGAACCATCCGTGATGCACAGTAGGTTTAAACATCTAGAAACTCAAATGTTGTAATAATGGATGTTGAAATGTTACATTACAGTAAAAAACAATAGGCAATTTATTACTTATAATAATTGTACAGTACTAAAGGTACAATTTTTGTACCATTTGTGAAAACGTAAATTTATAAAAGGTTAAACTATCCGTGCGGCACATATAGTAGGTCTACGACTTTAAATAAAATGAAATAGTTGTTGCGAGTACAATTGATACCGTAAATAAAATACCCATCAAACCATTCAACCTACATGCTCGCAAAGTCACGAAATAGTTTCAATATCTGTCTGGAAGAGACATCCATAGCGGCGAAACCTACCACAAGCAAAAGTGGGGCCGCGGTGGCCGAGTGGTCAGACCACTCGCCTCCCACCAAGGTGACCCGGGTTCGATTCCCGGCGGGGTCGGACCGCGGATTTTCGCATGTGGGAACCGTGCAGGACGATGCCGCTGGTCGGCGGGTTTTCTCGTGGATCCCCCCCCCCCCTCGCCTTTATTCCGACACTGATCCATACCCGAATCATGTCACCCCTCACCAAACGTTGAAGACCACGATGTTAAGCGCTGACTAAAATCTCTCAAGCATAAAGGTTCAAAATGTGTAATCTGAGTACTAGGAGAGACGAGAGCGCGTGGAACAACGTAAACTGCAGGGGGCTGTGTGAGAACAAGCGCTCGTCTAGCCGCTTAAAGATGACTGATACACTCTAGTATAGGTAGTTCGGGATAAAGTGAGCACTAAACATTTAACCTCCGAAAAATATCACTAGCCGTCACTGCCCGTAATTCAACATTAACAATAGTTACCTTAATGCTTATAAGGTTGGTAGCGAATTGCCGAATCTAGTTCCGTCTATTTTCTTATTTAAATACAACGATACACAAATAAAATTAACTGAACTATACATAATTGTATTTTATGTAATTAATAAACTTTTCCTTGCCAAACTATGAACTTTCCTACCCTCTGCACAAATTTTCTTTCACGTGTAAACACCACGTGACGTGTCCAGAGAAGTTAAGACATTTCTCATAGTTTGCCATTACGCGCGGAAATATACGAATTGTCTTAAAATATAAATTTAGCAGGGCTTTTTTGAGTGCTTACATTATCCCGAACCGCCTATAGCAGCAGTCAATACTTGCAGGACACTATCGGGACACAATCACCCTACACAGAACAACACGGCTACATTATTTGTCTACCGAGTCACTATTACCGGAACATTCAGAGTAAAAAGCTAGTGAACTTATTATTATAGGCCTAAAAATTTTAATATGTATTATGTATTGAAAATAAAAATGATCAGGAATGCGATATAATGAAAACAGACAAGGTATAGTCAGAAAATCGAAGTTAATTAAGGTGTATCATGTCCTCTAGTGTGTTAGTTCGAAGAACTCTAATAGGCCTAAATAAAGAAAACTGTCACAAATCATTCGTGCTCAGATTTTGTAAACACTGGAGACAAGCGAAGATTCAGAAGAAAAGTGTAAGCTAGCAACGAAGATAAAGTCGCTAAACTACCTGAGTAAACAACATGACAAAGCACAATTATTTTAACAAAAACAAGTACTGAAAGAGACAATGGCGTATGGACTGTCGCCAACAAGGGAAAGTCAACACTATTTTAGTACTGTAAATAAATCAGCAAAAAAAAGTAGATGAACATTGACACAGTATACAGTTCCTACTCGACAATCTGCTTTCAGACGACTGTCAGGAAGATGAAACACAAAATGACTTAGGAAAAAAGTTCTACTCTCCGCATGTTAAAACAAGCTAAGAATGAATTGTCTTAATTGAAAGTCATAACGCACTTCATTGCTTACATGGGTTTGGTTCCAATTAACAAAACTTATGGTTAGGCACAATCATCAGGCAAACTACTCGTCTATGCAAGAATGAATATTATTAGGTCCTACATAACATTGTTATATTGATTAATAGATACATTAGTTACTACAAATACTAAGTAATTTTTTTTAACATAAAATACTGCACAATTTCACTATCGTGCAAAGAGGCTGACGTCTGGTGGCTAGTTTATGAACTAGTAAAGAAGACATCAACAAATGTTTTGCCGTTTACGGTAATGTGGAAGTTCAGATGTATTTCATAGTTTTATTGCGTAGAAAACAAGTATTATGAAATGTTCTGAATCTGCACGTATTTAAAATATGCATAGTTTCCTGGTTGCCGCGCTAGTAATGGGAAAAAAAGTTTCAAAGCATTTTTCTGTGGTGACAATCGCAGTTGCTTTTGCTGGGTAGCTTAAACTTGAAATATTGGGTACATGTGATTTAAATACGACATATTGTAAAAATTAAACACATTTACATAAGTAAATTAAAAACAAATAATTCATCACTACGAATTTGCATTAGGGCCCTATTACCAAGTCGTAGATTTACGTGTCCGTTTTATACAGACTTTCACATACGATCACAATTTAGCCAATACAACAAATATTAATGTTTGATTAGTGATATAGGCCTAGGTTATATTTTATAATTCAGTTTGCGCCTGTCCGTGCAGATATTTTAAATAAATTTCTTTAAATTAAATTTAGCTATTTGTACGAACTTTGAAAGAAATAAAAAATTTATGGATGTACGAAATGAGTCTAATATCATTATAGTATACAAACATTAGTTGTCTTTTGACTATACGCGTTTTAAAAATGCTATATAATACTATCTATTGCCGAAATTTTAAACTTATATAATTTTAGCGTAGTCAGAATTTAGGTGTTAGCTGAAATGTCTTAATTTTTAAAGCGTTCCACATTTTGGCAGCTTCACGTGTTTAATCAACACTCTTATGGTAATTGTCAACATATATTTATGTAGTAGGTTCAGTAATTAGCTATATTATGCTTAACGTCAGGGGAAAAATGAAAGACAAATATAAAAACTTGTTATCGAACATGACCTTTGTATCCTAAAACACAATCCCGCATCAACAAATATTTTTAATTGCCGACCCTTTGATAAACAGGCACCGAAAATTCTCTACATAATCAATACTTCCATGCATTTATATTGGTGGCTGGAAACATTATTTTATTATACCTGGTTCCTCACAAAAACTAAAGTATTAAATACAGGTGCAAGCAAAATAAATGGCCATGCAGCTGTGTTAACGCCGTCTTTGCCCTCAATGTTGTCGTATGCAGTGCTGCACTCTGGAGGAAGCGACACCGCGAATACTGTAAGAACTATCTATAGCGAAGTTGTGAAGTTACCAGCAATGTAGCAAACACCGCTGCTGTATGCGTCTTGTGTCTGGTGTAGTATAGTGGTGCAAGTGCAGAGCTACAATAATACAAGAGAAGCCACGCCGGAACTACAGCTCCGCAGCGATCGCGCCTCACTTCCTGTTCCTGCGACTGCCAGACAGTTGACGTCACATCCGTCATCTGTCTTGCTTGACTGGCGCTGCAGCTTACACGTCCCTAGATTGTCCCAATACAGACCATCACAGACAGGCGGGACACTATCTTCAGGCGGTTACAATACTCCAAGTCCAGAAAACCATATAATTTGTGTATTCCCCGTGTTACCAAAGCTCGCAGTATCTTCGCTCAGGTCTACGAAACGAACTCCTCCTTTCCTTTGTATAGTTATACATGTTGCCCTCAAGAAACCAAGGACCAACGGGACAAAACTTTGATACCGGTACGGTGTGCTCATACCTCACCACAACACATACGTCTACATTAGAGAAATTATACTGTCAAAAAGTTTAAGAATTACTGTGCTCAATTATATGAGCAAAATTTTATACGAGAATTACAGTCAAATGTCACGTATTCAACTTAGTTTGAGGTTTGTTGAACAGGTTCTGATGTGACATTTTGTGATATATCTGTGGTCACAAAAATATCTTCAAATATAATTACTTCCATTAACAAAAAAAAAATAAACAAATAGTCTCATTTGGTTGTATAGACTCTCTGTTAATGTAGTCCAAATTGCTACTCAAAGCACAGTTTGTGTGCGTGTTACATGACCTTCAGCGGAATTCTTTGCGTTCCGATTTGTACAACAGTACAGTCTGTGTGAAAGTGACTACCTGAAGTCACTTTGCTCGTCAATGTTTTCACAAACATTATCATCAGCACATCATCAAGTTCACAGTTATCGTTTATAAACGGACTATTGCCACAACCTTTACCCGAACACTGACCACGTTATCACAGAACACTCAACTCCACCTCGTTTACACTCAAGAGTTCTTTCACATGGAATGTTGAAGTTGCACATTACTAGTTTCAAGAGGTTCTCTCGAGCATCTTTCTGTAGTATTGTAATTGAAAGTGAGTATACTGGTGTTAAGCTTCGTCACCCATTCTATACGTGATAGATCCACATGTCTCCACAGCTGCACACGTAAATAAACTCGCAGGGAATTCTGTCGTGCTGCTGTCGATGAGCGTAGGAGTGTTGCTAAATTGAAGGTACTACTGACGTTTTGAATACCCACGGTGTCTTGCTGTGTCGAGATTAGATTGCCCCTAACACCATTCATTGCCAGAATAAATCTGTCTCCTGTTTCGGCAACTGAATATCTGGATGATGACGAATTATTAAATACATCAACTTGACTTCGAAGCGAATAATTATTAGAAAGCAGTTTGAAAGAACCCCCTCCCCCATTTTTTGAAAGGCACAGAGGTTATATCGCATCCAGTAAAATCACGAAACGAAAAAAATATTTAATCCTGTCGTCTAAACTCACTTTCATTATCTGACTACTGTATATGTGATTTTGTTCTGTTTTCGTACCAGGCAACACCATTTGAGTGTTACCTGATGCATGAGTAATCAACAGAACAAGTTCATTATGATCTTCTTCCACAAAGACTAAAGAACTTGACAATGCTAACCCCGTGGTTTTTGTAACAAGAGCAGTATCTTCACCGCCAGCTATTTGTAGACGTTCTTTCAAAAGTTTGATAAACCCAACTTTATTAGTCTTGTTCGACTTAAAACTTGTGAATAAGGCACATGAACATTGTCTTCAACCATAACTGTTACTGAAGTTGTTAAATTTCATCTGCCTAGGTGTTCAACATCTTCCTTACTTGGTCCTGCTTGATATCCGTCAAATAAAATAAAGCAGTAACCATAGTGGTCATCAACATATGTAACATATTGCTGTCATATCTGCTTAAACCCTGCTGGAAGGAGCCAAATAACCGAGTGCAGTAAGTGGCCACAATCAATAGCGTATACTGCACCAACTGGAAGAGACAACTGACTTGATGACAATTCGTCAAGATACTACTTCGTGCCTTTACGAATATATACATTATCAAACAGTGATGGTGGACGGGCAGCTAATTCGTATGCTAAGAAAGACGCCAGTTATTTATTACTTCTTACAAGGCATAGCACTGTGTGGGAAAACTGGTTCGAGTTTATTACAATGTCTTCAATGTGTACTCTTGCAGGTTTACTTACACTGTCTGAACTCTTTACTATCTGCGCGTCTGTAGTGAACATCTAAAAAAATAATAATAAATAAAACATAGTATTCTTTAGATTTATTCGGCTAATTTCCCAAGATTTATCACAGTTTATACATTGACTCCGATCACCCCATTGTAAAGAGATGAGTGTCATAGAAAGGGATTATGCTCATTAAGCAAGTTTATCAATGATTGAATGTTAGGTCCATCCCTGTCTTGTCTTAACAATCTGAGATCAATGAGATATTTCTAGGAATCACTCCGAACTGCACCATTATATTCTACAGTATCCACGTCTCTGGATATAGTAGGCCGTCTTCAGGTGAAGTACTTTATGGCAGCTCCCGAAACGTCGTGAAAAGTTAGTCTTTAGAAATCCACTGTCTTCTTTTGTCTCTTCACCGTTGTTTCGTCTGGTCTGTTTGCGACGTCGTCGTTATCCTGTCTTGTGTCCGTTATTGTCTTCGTCCCAGTGTCTGGGCTGTCTTAATTGTGATATCCTGGGTTTTGCAGATTAATTTGTTTTGTATTTCGACTTTTATTTTCGGAAGTTTATTTTATTTTCCTTTATCTGTTGTTGCCTATTTCTTACAGAGTCTTTAATGTGCTGTTTTGGTTTATGGATGTGTTAACTACAGCTAAACTGTAATAGGCTTGTTTTTCATTTTTTTTTTTTTTTTCGTTTTTTGTTTGTTAGTTTTTTCTTAGTCTCATTCTAAGACTTCTCGGACGACATAATATAGCAATGGCGTATGTCCACAATAGTATAGTACGTTATTATGTCCCATTGTAAGAAACTGTCAAAGACATTTACAAGTAGCCCACTGACAGATAACATACCCGCTGTACCTACGGCGCTGCGATTGATGTAACATGCCACACTTCAGACAGGACCTCATAGAAGATGCGAAACAGGTCAATCGGTGGATAGGTATTTCCAAAACTAACATACCTTACAAGTCATTACGGCAAGCAACAACCGTTCTATACATGGGATTCAATTAGAATATATTGGTTTGTGGACATACGCCATTGCTCATGTTTTGCTGATAAAACTTGTTTTTGTGTTGTGATCTATTCCCGAAACGTTGAATTTTTTCGTTGTTTTTAACTTGTGTTGTCTATTGTCTTCTGTTTGTTGTCCACTGTTACTGTGTTTTGTCTATTTCAATATTTTTTCATATCGGGAAACTGGTTCTATGTGTGTCTGCGTGTTATGTTGATATTCGACAGAATTCTGTCTCAAGAATTCTTTGTTGTCTAATATAATTAATAAAAAATAGTAATAAAAAGTGACAGAATTCCTCTGGTATTGTTTTTGTGTTCTTTTTATTTTTTGTTCTTTATCACTCAACACAAGTTTGATCAGCAAAACATGAGCAACGGCGTATGTCCACAAACTAATATATTCTAATTGTAAACTCCCATAGCAACAAACATTTTAAATCTCATGGGATTTAAACCGAGCGGGGTGGCACCAACGGTGAAACATTGGACTCTCGATTCCCGGCTCCGGCAGTCCTGGTTTCACATTTACCTTGTCTTCCGAATCGCTCCAGGCAACTGTTAGCACAGTTCATAACAAAGACAATCGCCGACTTTCTTCTCAGTTCCCGTTATTGTGAAGCCTGCAGTTGTGTGTCTAATGACCTCGCTACGGGATTCGAAACTGGAGTTTTTAACTTAAAGGTGACACAAACGTTCACGGAATTCGCCGTCGCGTGCAATCTTGTGTGAACCGTATCTAAACAAGGCTCGAACCGGCGATCGTTAAAATGTCGTCAGTTTGGAATCCAAGACCTCACACTACATCGTTACTGTTACGAATGTAGCAGACATGTTCGAACAAATCTTTTAAAGAGCTTTCCTACCTGCCCTTGAAATGCGTTGCAGCAAGGTACGACTTTTTTTTTTTTTTTTCATTAAACCATATTGTAACACGTATTATATGTTTATACCTACGAAAATAACACACACTTCAAAACCGCATCGCTATAGTTTAAAAAATTCAGCACTTTTATATGGAACATAATTTTCTGACCGCTCAAATGGTCAAAAATGACTTTTTTTTTATAGACTGCCGTATCTGAACAATGACAACCGGACTTGAAAAACCCAACTATAGAAACAAAGTTAGGCTTTGAACTATTCTGCCGACAAACAAAATGATATGGCCACCGCTTAAGACCGCATAGGAAAAGGGATAATAGTAAAGCACTGCACGCCAGCTGAGTGGCTTGTGCGGAGAGGCGATAATACATTACCTACGTCGGTCAACTGCGCCCTTACCGCTCCTGCCTCACACACGCAGCCTACCCAGGGAGACCCCTTAGTTAACGACTCCGAGCACGTAACAAACTAAACAGTATGTCGGGTATTTGATGCGCAACCAATGAAGGACAAGGAGAGCAGGCAGTAGCCTCATGAACGATAAATGCCGGCGCTCATAGCAGCGGACTGAGCGTTGGAGTGAGCAGCTACCTTGGAGACTAGAACAACTCTCCGGCTGACCTTGAGAGCGAGGCGGTCACATTACACAGCCAGATGCCAGCGAGTGACCCTGGAAGCGACCTCCAGCATTGCAGGACAATGAAGAGCAGCGCTCGCGTCTCGGACAAATGACGTACTCTGCTAATTGCGATCATCGGCGATATTCAGCAGCGCCACACGATACGACCCTGGTTATATTCCAGTAGCGGCCCGACTCATTACATTTCACCGTACATTTAATTCATACCAAGTCTATCTTCGCTAACTAACTATTGCCCTACTATCTCCTGCCCTAGCTCCTATAAAGGAATTAATTTATCCTCCGCGACTGTCGTACAGATTTATCCAACACTCTCTTCGCTTTGTTGGTTTGCTGTACCCTACCATCTATACCCTTCCTCTTTCGGGGTGTGCTCATGGCCCCAATCGCGGCCATGACACCAGACAACCCTGCTTAGCCGCGATGCATGCGACCATTCTACAGGTTAAACCCGACCTAAGGCGTATAGGGCTTGCCCTGAGACGCATCCTATCCTCCACTCGGCCTAGATACTAACATGCATGCCGGAGGGCCCACAGAACTGTGCAGG
>PNEQ01097061.1:0-14718 GCA_003012365.1 Medauroidea extradentata | reverse complement strand
ACCAAAAAAAACACTAACCTCACAACTTGAATGTGAGTATGCACACATAAAACACACAGTGGCGCGAGCGCATACACACACTCGCACAGAATGACTCGCAAGAAGTTACCACCACACACAAGATTTATTCTTTGCATCGTTTGGAGCAAAAAATATAATTCACTGTACTGTACATGTAGGTCCCTGGTAAAATGGAATATGGCAGTTGTACTGCTGCGTCTATATTACTAACGAGGCACATTTCACAACGGATGGCACAAACAATCTGCACAAATACCGAACACTTGATTGTTATGGTTTATCTGCGAGTGTTGATGTTCGAATGCATGCAATACGGTCTAATAAAACATCACAGTCTTAACTTCTCTTCTGCTTACTTATTATTTTATTCGTAATATAAGTTACATAAAACAAAAACCACCTCATTGCACGATAACATTACACAAATATATATGAGAAAAATATCCTACGATATGTGCTAATTTATTTCCCTAGTACACAGTG
This sequence comes from Medauroidea extradentata, assembly GCA_003012365.1. NCBI lineage: Eukaryota > Metazoa > Arthropoda > Insecta > Phasmatodea > Phasmatidae > Medauroidea > Medauroidea extradentata. The sequence goes on along the minus strand of PNEQ01097061.1, from coordinate 14,214 downwards.
GTTTAACATACATGAAATTGCCTCAGTCTAAAAGTATAAAGTGATTTGGAGCACTCATAAAAGCACTGATTAATTTCCATTTTCTGCTAGTTTATATCTTTCCGCCGAATGTAAACGTAAAAATTGTCACGTGCTTTTATTTACATAGGGTCGTGCAATGTTTACAACTACATTAAACTGCTCCAATACATTTTAGCTACAGTATGTACTCATTAAATGTATGTGGACTGAGTATAAGATATAATAAAAAGTAATCTTAGTTATAAGTACCTGCGAGTTAACGTCTTATAACACTGGTTTCTATGCATCGACTCTAATTGATACAAAACGCACTATTGCCATTACGAATATCATAAATTCGGGCATATTTTATTTTAATTTGTATTTAAAAAACCGCCACTGACAACCACATGACACACACAATTCAAGAATTCAAGTTTCGTTCAGATCTACTGCCACAGCAGCAATAAATAAAGTATTTTCTTAATATGTGAAATAAAAAATATGTTGTTTCTAGACTGGCAAACGTAAAACATAATGTACAGAATACCGATGGTTTCACATCATTTGGCAATGATATTCATAGTAGGCTAATTTCCAATACCTTTGAATGTGTATACACGCACAACGGACAAACACACGCAAATGATGCAACTTGGCGGCGAAAACCTAACTCTGATGCCACCTGTCGGTGTAATTTTGAACTGTCTGAAGCGCGGAGCAAGCGGTAACGTGCAACAAATCTGAGGCCGGCGGTAGAGTCACATTGTACTGGCGCCAATTAAGTCTAATTATACTGTAAGTAGAAATGTCAATAAGATCATGCACTGCAAGTAGAAATGCCAATAAAATCATAAATAAATATGTTGAAGTGTATTAAATACAGAGAGGTCGATTTCATCTAATGTTCTTTCACTAATGTTGTATTCAAATAGTAAAATACACGGAACTACATGCGATGAATCGCTACCAACCATACAAGCAGTAGTAACTCTTGATAATGTAACGACAAGTGATTTTTTTTTTTAAGGTTAAATTTTCAGTGCACATTTTAACCCGAATTACCTAAAACAGTAGTAGTATCGTTAATGCAATATACTGCTAATGAAGGGCATCGTGGTTCACATATGAAGAAACATTTAATATTATTATTCATAGTTTATGCAGTAGGCCTACGTACAGTAACAGCAAAACCATTTGCTCGATTATGACTAGGCTAATTTGCAAAGGAATCTTTTAGGCCTACATCTGCTTTCTTTAAATGCAATTGGGTTTCAGTATCGGCTGGTGAAGTCAGACAATGGATGTTCACACACTGTCTCGAAAATAATTAAGAAAGACAACTTTTAACTAAAAACAGTCACAAATTGTTCCTACATACTCAATTTCGTGTTGTTTTACTTAACTTTTCATGATACAGAACGTTGGTTAAAATTTCATTACCATCACTGAAAGTTGTACCATCTCATTTCCCTTTATTTAATTTTCGGGTAAATTTCAATATGGATCTTAAATAAACAGTAGGCCTAAATATGTATAATTTTCAACCTACTTTAAATTTAAATGTAAGGTTACCATTTTCGGCAGTAAAATTATAATTAATACTTTCTTTATTAGTAATGTCCGACGTTAAAATAATATTTTCTAGTAAGGTTGTTGGGTAATATTTCATATCTAGTGTGCAATATGTAAAAATAGTCTCTGTGATAATATACATTCATTACCTGCACTCAGTATTATTGGCATTTATTTTACATTTAAAACCACAGCGTCTCCTCGCCAGCTGTGCTGAAGGCTCGTGTCATATTTATTGCTCAGAATGACAGTTCGGCTGGTATTAGACAAAGCGTAACTTTTGGCATCTAGCGAGGTGTTTTATAGTTGCGGGGATTAACACTTGCTGCGCCAGTAAGTGCTGCCACCACGAGGTGAGAGAAGTAACCGTTTCCGCAATCAACAGGCATTAGCACAGTCAGACCTGAGCACTTCTTCAGTGTTAAAACTGCCATAAGAGATGACGTCATTTTGTTGTGCGCATGCGCAGAGGCCTAGAAGAGAGCCCGAGAGAAGAGCACAGCTCTGTTGTCCACAGTAGCCTACAGTGTTGCAACATCGCAGCTTTACAGCATAAAAACTCCGTGCATTAGTGATAGGTCAGACGAACATTTGAAACAGTACTGGCGCTACAAAACACACAAGAATGTTTTCAATATTTTACAAAACCTGCTTCACAGAAAACTGGGTGTGCACATACAGTATATGCCGGCCGCTACAGGTGGTTTAATCGCAATGTTCGTGAGAGTGGATTTAAACTTACCATTTCTTACTGTGTAGTGTACCGTTCCGCAGCAATGCAATTCACTGGTGGTGCATTTGTAATGTATAGCTGGATGAAATTTCCCGACTCTAATATGTTGAGGCTGAAAGTTGGCTTTATGTAATTTTTTTTTCTGATACGATAGTACCCATGTGGCACTTAGCCAATTGCGATCAACGAAAAGTAGAAACATTTAACTACCGGAGTAAATATTTTACTAAATTTAATTATATATGTGTAGCTTAACTTATATTGTGTTCATCGTAAGAGTGAATCATAGTTAAAAAAAAATATCAGTGGCAAGTTCGTATCCAGAGTGGGTGGCGTAGAGAGGAATGTTCGAAATTGTTTTATATATGCACGGTTTTTAATATAAAAGAAACCAAGCAATTTTTTATATTTTTAGTTATGCGCACCAATGTTGCTTAGAACTAAGCGCCATGTGCTCTGTGCTAACTTCTGCAAACCATTGAAACAACCATCGCACACTCGGCTTAACTTTGCAAGCTACAGGAGGTTGCTAGGTTCATTTTATGTAAAAGACACCCATAGGTTAGCAAAACAAATTGCACTGCGATAATGTTTTCGATGTTACTAATAGCGATTAATTTTTTCCACTGTGGACACAATTATACTTATTAAAGGTGTGGTCTGTAACCACAATTTTCATCGCCATTTTATTTAATTTTTTATTTGTACCAGAATTTTTTTTCTTATTTTAGACAAAAAATGTGACTAAATTTGGCTCTTATAAAATTTTTTCATCTCTCATAGTTTTCGCATAATGGCTTGTTAAAGCCATATTTTGCATGTTTCCGTTTTAACGACTACACTAAAACCAACTAATGTACCAAACTAAAAAAAATCACAGTGGATAAAGAAATTGCAGGCTACATTGTCATGCTCATAAAAATAAAGAATAAAAGTTATTTAAATCAAAAAAAATGCTGAAACTAAAAAATATATAAAAATTCAATATTTTTTAAATACAAATAATTTTTAATCTTTATTTTTATGAGCATGACAATGTAGCCTGCAATGTCTTTATCCACTGTGATTTTTTTGAGTTGCACATGTGCTAATTTTTGTATCCAAAAAAGATGCACATAAAATTTAAAAACTGCAGGTAATTACTTCTGGAGCGGAGATATGCATCCCGTACACATAGATTGAGCGGGCAGTTAATTCACATGACTAGGGACAGGAAAATTTCGCGAATTCAATTACCTGCGTGTTAGAATGAACTATCCTATGCATACTCAAGCCCTGACCATTTGTCCACTATCTGCTACTCAGTGGAACAGCAGACAATGAACGAATAGACGAGGCTTGAGTTTGCATAGTACAATGGATTCTAGCCTACATGTCATTGAATCCGCGAAATGTTCCTGTCCCTACACATGACACATGTATGACAACATTTTAAAAAAATTAATAAATATGTGAACATTAAAAAATAATAATAAAGTTGTCATTTTATACATTATCCAGAACTTAGCCTAATTAGGCTAGTAATGACAAAAATTTTACAAAATATCTCAAGTAGTCGGATTCGATCTGAAATCTCTTGGCTTAAAGGCCCGGTCTACTGCAATTTTCATCATCATTATTTCATTTTTTTTTTGTACCAGATCTTTTTTCTTATTTTAGACACAAAATGTAACTAAATTTGGCTCTTATGAAATTTTTTTATCTCTCATAGTTTTCGCGTAATGGCTTGTTAAAGTCATATTTTGCATGTTTCCGTTTTAACGACTTCTCTAAAACCAACTGATATACCAAACTAAAAAAATCACAGTGGGTAAAGACATTGCAGGTTACAATGACATGCTCATAAAATTAAAGAATAAAAATTATTTGAATTAAAAAAAAATTCTGAAACTGAAAATAAAAATTTAAAAAATGCAATATTTTTTTTAAATACGAATAATTTTTATTCTTTAATTTTATGAGCATGTCATTGTAGCCTGCAATGTCTTTAATCCACTGTGATTATTTTGAGTTTGGTATATCATTTGGTTTTAGTGTAGTCGTTAAAACGGAAACATGCAAAATATGACTTTAACAAGCCATTACGCGAAAACTATGAGAGATAAAAAAATTTCATAGAAGCCAAATTTAGTCACATTTTGCGTCTAAATAATAAAAAAAAAATATCTGGTACAAATAAAAAATATAAAAAAATGGTGATGAAAATTGCGGTAGACCGCGCCCTTAAGTAGCTCCGCACGTTAAATATTCGAACGCAGTGCACTGGCGACGAGTAAAACTGTTTTAACACATTTTTAAATGTTCTGTCAACTTTACTGTAATGCCAATTATATTTTGTTTGTAACATTTGCAAAATTCGAGGCAACTGTTTCAATATTTGACAACGTTATTAGAACAGAAAAAAAAAGACATACTCTATCAAACTCACATCCAGGTAAAACTAGACAAACAGTTTTCAAGAATTATGAAACTAACGGTAAGCGCCTAGCAGAATAATTCAAAGACTATCATCTGAGAAATAAATGGAGCTGTTAACTGGAGGTTTTTAAATAATCTGGTCGCAAATGTTTGGGTTTTTGTAAAATGAGTACGAGGGAGTGAGATTATGGTCAGAGCCTAACATCTGGGTCTTTAGCGCTGGTGAGGGGTGACATGAGGTGAATATGGAGCGGCGCCGGAGTGATAAGGGCGAGGGAAACCGGAGATCTCCGAGAACACACGCCGACCAGCGGCATCGTACGGTACGATTCCCACGTGCGAAAATACCGGGTCCCGACTCCGCCGGGAATCGAACCAGGATCACCTTGACGGGAGACGAGCAGTCTGACCACTCGACATGTAAGTGTTAGTTCTTAACCGTTAACAAAAGTCGCACAAACACCAGACGTTTGTTGGCAAGTGAAAGCTTTCAATTCTTACATATTAAGATATCCATCGAAAAATTACCTATTCTGACGTACACTTAAGGGGCCCGCCTCGTGGCACATGTGTTTGTGTGAATGAGGAATGGTGCTAATGGCGACGTCGTATGGGACTTTAAGTGGTGACCCTGTTGTTTTATTTACGAAATCACTTTACTAAAGTCCAATGCACTACCCTTAAGTGGTTTCACATGTATTCGGCAAGTATATTTTCCGCTAAAGCAGCCTGAAAACCACGTTCTAACCCATTTTGACGTGCCCTAACACGGGATTTCTAATACGTGTGTTGTCTTGAAAGTACTTAAGGGCAGTCGTCTGAAGTGTGTGTTCTTTTCGTAGACAAACGGCTTGAACACACGTGTATTAGTTTCGGTGTAAAACGTTTTCTTCAAACACGCTGCAGTGTGATTTTATGGCAACGAGGCGGGACCCTTAACTTTTTTAAATCTTCATATATTTAATTACGCTACACAAGAAAAAAATTTTACTTGCCACAATTTGCCAGCGGGAGGTGCATTTCACATTATTGTGTCCCACACTATTTTGGTTTTCCACAAGTTGCCCAGATCGCTCCAGACGAACGCCTCTTAACAAGAGTGCACGGTTGACTTCCTTCCCAGATTCTGTCCTTGTAAAGTTGCATCTCACCGTCTCTAATGACCTCGTTGTCGACGATTACGTAAAGTCCAGTCAAAGAAATTGAGTTATGTAAACAGTAACAGTTCTACACTTTTAAAATCAACACAGACATACACGCGAGTGTCTTATGTGCGGCAAATCTATATTAGGCTATTTATTATTCTAACCACAGCGTAATGTTTACAGTACAGTGGGCATACTTTCTATACCATGCAACGTCTTTATCAACACGCCTTCCAGTAACACACACCCGAGCTAACAGTGTTCAATCTTTTTTTTTCTTTTTTTTTTCATATTCCACAACAGATTATACAATCATGATCATTAAAAAATTTGAATTAAAATGGTCTAGGGCATCAGTGAGATTAGATGAGTTAATTGTCGCTTCACGGCAAATATGTTAAAATAAGACGCACACATTTATTTTAAAAAACAGAACATTTTATTTTTTATAATAAATATCAATTACTTCTCGAGTCCATTCAGCACCAGTGTCTAGTAATGAGCTACTCAAGTCTTAAGTTACTAGCTACTCAAATATTTCGTTGGTGTCATTACAGTAACTTTAGACATTTATGTAAAAGCATATGCTCTGTTAAGAGAATATAAATTTGGTTATTAAACCCTATAATAAGTTCGAAAAATTAACGCAATTTAATAAGTGGGTAGTGAACGTAGTTTCCAATTACCAGTACTTTACCTTTGTGGGAGTATGACGGAGCCCTCCTAGTTTAGTTCGTTTATATTTACTGTGGACTTAACGTCTCGCTGACGGTTATGTACAACTTTACACAACGTCTGGAAATGGGAGAACAATCTGATGTGGTCTATGTTTAAGAACTATCCCAGCATTCAATTGGAACCATTTCAGGGAAATTATGGCAAACCGAAATCACGATAGCCGGAACCGGGAATCGAAACCAGAGTCCTTTCGAATGGAAATCCAACGTGGATCAATGTACGAAGACGCATCCGGCATGATAAATGACTTTATAGAACAAACATTTACGTAGGGACTTGCATACAAATCCATTGCCATGGCTGTTTTAACAATTTTAAATAAAATAAAAACTGTTTAAAGGGAATAAAACAATGAGTTACTGTTTCGTGTTAAAACCCATACGCTAGCCGAGGGAGGGGGGGGAGGTTAACTTATGGATAATAACAAATTCTTTGATTAGAACCAATACTAAGCCTCTTTTTACAATAACTGGCTTAAGTTACTTAACATTTAAAATTTGAACCTCGTATATTTTGAAATATGAATAGTAGCTTGTGAAAACGTGTATTATCTTAATGAAGTTCACGTATTTTATCGATATAACAGTAGGCATATACTAAACATTTTATAACTTAAAAATCTATGTTCAATTAAGCAAATAAGCCAGATTCACTTTTCAAGAAACGTATTTACGGTGACAGAATTTTACAAAGAATGAATTCATTGTGTTAGGTTATTTTATACATGGAATCGGATAAATATTTAGAAGAACTATACAAATGTAACGTAATGAAATTACGCTATTCCATAGGTCTATCTACTACCGGTAAGTTTGCCAAATATTTTTTGTTGAATCCAAACAACCTAGTTAAGTATTGTTACCTAGTTGTTGAAAAGAAATATGTAGTTGGTTTTATACAGTGAGAAATAGTACGATCGAGTACTGAACTCGAGACATCGTGGTAAGATTGTATACCGTTGAAGCATTCACGTCCAGGCTGTGCGCTAAACTTAATATTGTCACATTGTTATGGATACATGCCACGTTACATAACATTTACGCGAAGACCATACATAAAATCGTTACATCGGAATTGTTCGAACCTGAAAGTACACAAAGAAGATAGATAGTACAACCCTCGTCAAGTTCCCCACATGTGATCACAAACCACATCGTCGGACCAATAAAGTGACATGTGCGAATTTCCGAACACATAATTACATATAGGTACGTCTGCAACTTATTATGTCAGGTGCAAGTAGATTCTTTGACAACTAGGCCCATGGTTACACTAGACATCTTAAACATGTTCAGTTAAATACATTCGGCAGACATTTTTGATCGTGTTTAAAGTTAAACTGCGAGGTTACACGACTAAGCAGAATAAACTGAAAGAATCTGAAATGTACCATATTTAATTATTATCATATCTACACTCACGCAGTGCTGCCGTGTGTGTAAAGTGGATATAATTATTTTACACTTAAAAGTTAATTAAATTTAACAAGTGCAAAATGTCGGACAATAAAGCAGCCATATTTGTTACACAGGTCGTCACTACAAGCAGCCAATAGGAAATATATGTCGTCCGAAACTACATATGAAACCAGTTTATTTTGAACGAGAACAGATTGCGATCTGAACTAGTTCGTGTAACCGCTCCATTAAACTGAACAGTGAACATGTTTAAGTGAAGTAGTTCTGTATGCAGTGCGACTGCGGCATGGGTAGGCCTACCTTATTTCCTTGGCAAAACTAAATTCTAGGCCTATATTTAGGAATTTTTTGTAGCTATTTGTATACTGTTTAGACAACAGACTATTTTGGTAGGGTATATTTTTAGTTGTAACTCCTAACAAATGTAAAAAAAAAATAATAAATTTTGGTTCGGCATATGTAGAGAGAGTAAAATGTGTTTGTGATAAATGTTATGGTATTAAATGTAGATTCCTACAACTTGGTGTATATACACTGCAATATAAGGAACTGTTATGGAATAACAAAGTAATGATTACAACAGAGATAGGACAGCCGGCAGTACACGCGACATGATGTTTCACGGTCGCCTGTCTAAAAGTCGCACAAGAGAGCACACACAGAGATCTTATCTTACACCAACACACACAAAGAACTGTCACGCAATCGTGTTCGTTTCAGCAAAATACAAAACTCTTCATTACATCACGAATTTGGTTGTTACGTAACTAGCGATAATTTTAAACTAGCTTACATCCAAGTTGTTATCTTCAGACGTTAACATTTGAAATGAATCATGACTTAGCTCTATAGTAATTTGGTTTAACTGCGTTCACAAGTAGGGTACCGTTGTTACATACATTTTAGTGTTAATACTAACAACGACCAATTAAAGTTCGTATTGTGAAAACGGTAAGAAACCTACTGTACAGTACAGAAAATCGTTGACCCTTCATTGTAAAAGTCAATTAGGTTGGTTCTACTACAAATAAAACAACCCAAAGTTGACATTTAAGTTAAATAATGCGTTTATAGAACAATATAAATCTGCTCCAACCAAGAGAGACCAAAAGAATCCAGGTTGAAACTAAACATACCCGAACTAGCCAGGCTGAAGTGGGGGTGAGATAAGCCTAATACAGTTTAGGCACCGAAGGTGGCTGGGGTATAGAACAAACGAATCAGCATAGACGTAGCCTCGAAAGGGGGGGGGGGAGGCATGTGCCTCCCTACCAACTTCAATATAAAAAATAATAGTGATAATGCCTGTAAAATAAATACTTTTTATATAATTTTTTAACATGAGGTTAATTAAATTTCTAGCCAATATTTGCATCGAATTATTACCGTAGTTATACATTTTCAGCAAGATCTTCAGCCATTCCGTGCCAAAGTCAACCTCTATGAATTTTCCCAAACATTTTACTTAGTCTCACACTACTTATATAGTATCTAATTTTTAAAATGTACAAACATTTTAATCTTGTGGGAAAAAAATTCATATTGGTAAAATATAAATTTTACGCTCATTTGAAGTTGGTGTTTTGGAACCCCTAAAAATTGGGAATTTTATTGGTGAAAGTTATTAGTCACGTAACTTAAAAAAATTCCCACACCTGCCTTTTGGAAGGAAACAGCTCTATCTAAGTGTTTTGTTGATTTCATGTAGATGCAAAGGAATTTTCTGAAAAAAGTGTAGCCTAGTAAGTTTATGTTGTACTGAAGTGTTCTATCCGTAACAAAATTGGTAAGAAGTTTACTTTACCTGATAAATTTTAATAGTACCATTGTTTCAACCATATAAACTAAGTAAATAAACTGTTATTAACTTAACCTAAAAAATCACTGCCCAATAATTCTAACAATTATATTGAATTTTGAAGATATGTCCCCATCCGTAACCGCTTATGAAATATCATGTTTAGGTGTTTTATAGGAACTTAACTTCTATACGTTAATGTCTTCACTTACGTAACATTAAACTCTATATACATAAAAAACATTAGCTTTATAGAAAATATTTATTTATATTTAGTTCATATTTACTAGTTTCTAAGACTACCCTATTATTTTTTCTAGGTAAACAAAATAACGAAGGAAAGGAAAAATATCAGGTTAAGGGTGAAATAGTGTAGAGTGAAACAGAAAAAAGATGCAGAATGTTGGAAAAATCACTTGAAAACAGATGTCATGCGAAAACGAGTATCCCGTGCTAACGATCAAGAGGAAATGTAGTCTAACTTGTCAACAGCAGTAGGTAGGAAATAAATAAATTAAAAAGACTAACATAGACATAAATGAAAAGAAAGTGTTGGCAGAAAAAGAAAGAACAATCAAATAAATGTGTAGACAGAGAACTTAGTCAACATGGATCTTATTCATGTAAACAAACCTTCGGTAAAGCACTTTGACGGCAAAAAAATTCTCTTCCTAAAAGCCCAAGGAAAAAGATGGCTATATTAAGAAAACTGGCTTTTGATACTTTGTCACTTGAATGTTCACTTGTTAATCAAATTAATAAACAAGTGCCAACACTTACCACTATCGATACGAAGGACAAGGTACATTCCTTCTTTGTTCGAGATGACATCAGTAGACAGGCACCTGGTAAGAGGGATTTTAAGAGTGTTCGGAATGAAAGCACTGGATTCAAAGAGAAGATCAAAAAAGACATATGACAATGACAAAAGAGGCATTTCCTTTGCTTGTGAATGAAAATCCAGGTGTTAACATTAAGCAAAGCAAGTTCTATGAGATACGACCCAAACATGTCCAACTAACTTCGGAAACGCCACACAATGTGTGCGTGTGTAAGCAATACGCTAACATCAACATCATGGTTGGTGTATTGGCGAAAACCGTTCCGGATGTCCCAACGACAAGAGCTGCTCAGGAGAATTTGTTGTGACGTGACCAATGAAGAATGCTTGACAGGAATATGTTCTCAATGTAAAAGTGATATTTTGTGTATTCTACCTAACAATTCTGACTTAACAACAATGGTTTCATGGAGCAGTGGATTGATATCAACGGTCGTATTACTATTTCCAATACTGATAGTTCTATTGAAGAAGTCATTAATTATCTCAGAGAACATTTATCTGCATTTAAAGTACATTGTTTTGTAAAGTTTACACAATCAACTCATTTCGAGACAAAAAAGAAAAACTCGCTACTTGGGGAAGCAGCTTCTGCAGTTAGACTTCTCAGAAAACTATTCATTGACTGCAAAAGACGAAATACAGAGTGCACATAGGAATAATAGCCAGGTAAACATATTCATCGGTGCAGCATGGTTGCAAAATGCCACACAATGTTATGCAACCATCAGCGATGACTTCAACACACGATAAACGCACTGTATGGGTTTTACTGAAGATCATTGCTGACCTGTACGAACGGCCAGTGGTTGAAGAGTTTCAACACAAACAATAGACATTTCTTAGTCAGTTAGCCTACATTAATTCAAAATAGTGTTACTTCCTATACTGAAGGACAGCTGTTAGGATATCTATGGGCCAAAGCAAATTATTGTAAATTTTAGCAATTAATTGGTGTGTTTCCTGAATCTGTACTGAAATATGTGGTAAGCTGTACTCTTTTTCAAGTAGAATAGTTTTACCATCGACCTAAAGTTCCACAGAAACTTATCAACATTTCATTACAGTCTATACGTTTACTTAATTTATAAGTTCCTTCCAGTATCCTAACTCATGCAAGATAAATATACATGCATTAAGTAGGTCCTACTCGAGGTGTGTGTTCCATTTATTACAGAATTAATACACTTTTGACCATCCATAGAATTAATACGCTTTTGACCATCTACAGAATTAATACACTTTTGACCATTCAAAATCACTGATTCCGCTTGTGAACCAAACTATCCCACCTGTAACGTCCCGTCCGTAACATGTCACTTTTTTATATGCTACTTCTGGTGTGCTTGAAGACAATCAACTAATATAACATATGTAATTTTTTAAAAATGTACTTCCCAACAAAATCACTAAAATATTAACTATCATGTAGTAGTCCTTCCCTATGCTTCTAAAATTCGTCCCATCCGTAACAATTCAAGATACTGATTTTTTTAAGTGGAGAACTGAACTGTTGTTAGTCATGTGTGCCAGTAAATAAATTGTACAGGTTAACTAATTTTTTGTGTATTACGTTTTAATGAAATTTGAAGAAAGTTACAAGTATTTTCAAAGTAGTATTCGTTCAGAATGGTCCCGTCCGTAACAACGGAATTGCCCTCTTGTAAATTTACGCTTTTTATTTGTGATTTTATTAAAAATACTAGGTAATGTGCCCCCCCCCCTCAATATAGTCACGCTACGCCTATGCGAACCAGTCGTAGTGAATCGTTATCTTATGTATTATGCAAGACTTTAGAATCATCCTGAACAAGATTAAACTCACCTAACTTTCTACACGGAAATGGAACTGAAAGGAAAAAACAACATAGGCCTTTTTAAATATACAGTAAGAATGATAAGTTTTTTTTAAATATAAAAACTGTTTCTATAGAAGTTGTGGTCAAACATAAAGAAATGGGTAGTTTACTACCTTAGAAATTTGCAGTTTTTTTTATAGGTTATGCTGGTTTAGGTTACTTAACCTTTAATTTTTCTAACCGTTTGGCCAGTAGGCCTACACTGAGTCGTGATTCTTGACATTTAGCCGTCAAATATTTCAATCGACAAATCACTCATCACAGATCCACATCCATGTCTAAACTTGGGAATATTGTGTAAAATGCGCAGATATATACTATTTGGTGCACTAATATAACTTGAGACAGAATGTTGTTATTCACTCAAATATACTTCAAAATTAAATATTTCTCCAGCTCTTCTCTACCGATTGTAAACTCTATTGACTATTCTCTGATTTCCGTGTGAATGGGTGCCCTGTTTTTTTTTTTTTTTTTTTTTTTTTTTTTAAAGGAAATGTTGGCTTAGTTGACTGTGAACCGAAAAACTTTCCACGCTCTCATAACTCCGTTGTGGTACGGAACAAGTTCGTGCACTCGTCCGAGATGCGATGTGTTTACATTCAAGACGAGAAACAAACACGTGGCTAAATGACGAAGAAACCAAATGTGGAGATGGTTGTTAGCTGCTGCACTTAATCGATCAATTATGTTATGTAAACGTGACATAACACGCTACCCATTGTCTGTGCGAAAATGAATATAAAAACTAGTATCTAATGGATACAATTTGGAACAATGTGTTTTCAAGGTAGTAATTTATTCTACGCCCCTGATTCTTCTTACCCGTTAAAACGAAGAGATCTGAAATTAGCGAAAGCACCGTAGCATACTTTTTGTCTCGAGACCAGATAATGTATCAAGACGGTAAAGGCGACGCCATCAAGCCCAGGTAAAGAAAACATTAGCCAGGCAATCATTGTGAAGATACAAAACCCAATATATTTTTACAGGCCACCAATTTAACATACATACTGTACATAAACTGGCAAGTACCATCTTTGAATATATATATATTCAAAGGTACCATCGACACGTAAGCAAGGCTGTGCATATGTCGCAAGTTTACATACAGATCGACATTCTCGATGCAGGCATGGGCGCGCAGTTTCACAAAGCTCTGCCAGCAGTGAGAACAGCACGACAAAGCTGTGTACACGCGCGCCGGATTGTAAAAGCTAACTTCTCGACCGTAACATTTGGCGTGAAGGCACAGCCAGGCGTTTCCTGCTCGTTGTGTAACCAAGGCCAGCCAGTAGTTGCGCAAAAACATTGGCTCACCACGTCTATCAGCTGTAGTTGCCCTTCTAGACAAGTATCCCCTCAGCCGCCATGCCTCTTACCTAGGCCTGTACTACACCAACCATCTGGGCCTGCGCTTCCAACTATCTCAATTACAACAAATTAACACCATTCACGTGGCAAAAATTCATAATTTTATATTTGCACGAGGTAAATATCAAGAGTAACTACTCATGCAAAAATTAACAAAAAAACTGCGGAAATGTACTAATTACGATATATTACGTTGAATAATAACAGTAATTAGTAGTCGCGATTAATAATTATGCTTACTTTCTACCAATTCGATAGTGGGGAGGGCTATGAAGATCAGGGAAATTGTGGGGTAAAATACGTAAAAAGCATTAT
>PNEQ01097060.1:0-56966 GCA_003012365.1 Medauroidea extradentata | reverse complement strand
GAGCACTTCGATATCTCGATTGATTCGATAGATATGGAAGGATAATCGAAAACACATTTCACGTATTTTCACACCTTTAAATAACGAATTTCGAAACGTCTTTTGAGTCCTGTCATAAACATTTGTAAAAGTAACCAACTAAAGTTAAAATCACGACGGTAGCCAATTGTGTTACAAAGATATAGACGATTCATAAAAACACACATTTTGCCCCTCTTTACTGCCTGGAGGTCGAATTTAAAAAAAACCTAAAACTACTTTTTGGGTATTTACGTAAGCAATATTTTGAAGTGAATATCAACTCTCTGTCCCGAAGGATTCGATAGATATCGATAGTTGATTGGAAACACATTTAAGGTCTTTTCACCCCCTTAAATGTTAAATTTCTAAAAATCCTTAAATTGGCCAATGTGCATTTTTACGAGTTTCCTATTAATGTAAAAATCACCATGATAGGCCGTCGGGTTCGAGCTCTATCGACGTTTCTTCGGAAACACATATAATCCCTTTTCACCCCTTTAGAGGTCGAATTTCGAAAAATCCCTTCTTAGTGCTCGCCTACGACCTGAAGGGAATCCCCACAAAAAATTTCACGATTCTTGGTTTAGCGGTTTGGGCTGCAGTTTGATATGTCAATCAGTCAGTCAGTCAGTCAATCAGTCAGCTTTCATTTTTATATATATATATATATATAGATGTCTTATATGTGTCTGTGTGTGCGTATGTGTGTGCGCGTATGTGCATAAGTTTCTACATCGCCAAAAGAGAGTGAATTTGAGTATAACGTATGCGTCGAATATAGAAATTATTTTTTTTAATGTCTAATTAATTGCAAAACTCACCTACTGGAAAACTAAACGCGCCAGGCTACTAACGAACAATTGATCAAACAGTTGAATGATTCAATTATTACACGCTTGATTGTTTGGCCATTAGGCTTCCCAGAAACAAACCTGTAATCAGCATGCCACGCGAACTATGGGCTAAATTGGAGACGAAAATTTAAGTGGCAAAATGTTGTACAGCAACATTTTTCGTGCACAATGTGGCAACACTGCACGTAGAGCGTTCCTTCTTGCGTTTCACGCACCAGGCACTATTTCATATATGTTACGTCAATTGAACGTAAATCATGTTTGGTTTGCTCGGCATTTTAACCTGCACCCATAATGAGTAGGTCAGAACAATAGCAGTAAGATATACGTGAAGCTCAAGAGGGAAGTAACTACAGTACAGTGCTGCCATATTGTGCGTGTAAAATAACATCGTATAACATTTTGCCCCTAACATTTTAATTTCCAATTTAGCACAGAATTCGCTTGGTGTGCTTATTATGCATTATGATGATTAAAACCATTTAAACCATTTGCACAAATAGCACCTTTTTTGTCCAGTACGACATGCTGGATACTACGACTACATCAAGGCCATATCATAATACAGCGATTCATGCAATAATTAGAGGCATGAGTATTTTGCGTACTGGTACTATGTCAGGTTGGACGCCAAAAACCTATACATAACTGTAACTTCTGTTATTAGACGAGAGCTGTTTTGACACACCTTCTAAGATTGCAAGCCAGTAAGTAGTAAGTAATAAAGTAAGTTGTGGGACTAACACATGCTATCCACTTGTACGTTTAGAAGCCAATGGATATTCGACTTTGATCAGTGCGTATATAGGACTGAGAAGTCTAGGCTGCAGCCAGATTAATACGCGAAGTACTCGCGCCTCTAGCAATAACGTATGACTTGCGTATCATACGACAGATATGGGTTCAGAAAAATGGCAGCAGCCCATAATATCAGTATGTTGGCCGACTTTTTGAACATGTTTTTCTACAGTATGTGGTGTTCATCTCGACAACATTAAACAGGTTTAATTGATGGTTATTTCGATTTCTTGCGAAAAACGATTATTCTACTCAAATTTCAAAAGCGAATATTAATTTTGCCAGTTTAACTGATAGGTTGTAATACATAATTATCACTGTTTTAAACTACGATTTGTCTGCCGATATACGGCTGATGAGTTTCTGAACCATCCTGTGAACATTGTTATAAGGCCTTAAGCATTTCACTACGTGTGCTAAAATCTGAGTATTTAACAACGTTAGCACAACACGTACAGAGGCTAGCTAAGTTCGCAAAGGCGAACACTAACGCACACATGTTTATCATTCAATGCAGCAAAGTTCATGGTTGGTTGACAGTTGGCTGGTATTTGCACGCATATACTCGGTCGGTAAAGACGTTTCTGATGGCACAGAAGGCGTGGCTGGCTATAAGGTCTACAGCCTCTCGCTCCCCGTTTGCTTCATCGCATCTAAGCATAAGCGCCGCGTATGGCGTCAGATTTTCTTTCGAAGACTCCTCTAAAAGCTATCTAATGAACTAAAGCAAATATTTTTGCCGCATGGCAAGTGGCATTTTATTTTAAAAACTAAACGCGTAATGTTTTATTCATAAATGCGTATCGCACATCCAGATTACATTACATTTATTCAAATTGTACTACCAAAATTTTCTCGTCGAGAAAGCATTGGATACGTTACTGGTGAACAGCTTGACATAAATAATAATTGAATCTTTCATTGATTTATCATGCATGTTAACTTTCACGAATTTTCTAGCAATGATTCTGCATGAGAAATTAATTAAAGATTTCATTATTATTTGTGTCAAGAAGTTTACCAAGAATATATCCTATGTTTTGTTTTGAAGAGAAATTTTGATAATACAATTTGAATAAATGTTATGGCCCAAAAACTGATAATACAATAAAATTGCCTAACACTACTCTTTATGTAACGAAATTTGGGTGTAAAATCAGCGTATTTATAATCTCAACTTACCCATAGGTTCTTTTATCAATAACAAGATTTTATATTAATAATCATATTTTGTTATTAAAATTAAATAACTAACCGATGAAAAGGAATCTATTTAAGAATACGGCTGCCATGTATCACGTCGTTTAATCGTGGTTGGGTATGTGGAAATCTTGCCGGACGATGCTGTTGGCCAGCGGCTTTTCTCAGGATCTTCAGTTTCCCCCTTCCTTTAATTCCGCGCCGCTACATACTAACATAATGTCACCCTTCACAAGCGCTAAAGACTAAGGTGTTAAGAGCCCTATACAGCCGGTGCATGAACACTGTTGTAGCGTGTCAGGAGAAAGATTTTTTTAAAAAGAAATATTAGTAAACATGCGTTAGATGTGTCTATCTGCGAAGAGAAAACACATTAAAAGCTACGCTTCACTATTTTATTTTCTAGAAATAACTAGTAGAAACATGGTGTCGGTACACCTCATAATGACTACAATTGTTTTTTTTAGACTGCTGTCACATAAAAAAAAAACGAATCGGAAGAAATTACCCGCAGGACTTTACTACGCACATTCCGATAAAACATAAGTAACGTCGCCGCTAGTGGGTTAAGCACCTGATACATTAACGTTGTTGTTGCGTATCACGCCTATTACTTTTTACGCGAAACAGTTTAAATTATTCACAATACGCTTATCTACGAAATGAACACATAGTTAAAACTAGGCGTCTAACATTTAAAACATGAAAAATGCTTATTATAGCATGTTTTGGCTAAGAACGTTTTTTTGGACAGCTGTAATAGGAAAAATACCACCTGAATTCGTAAAACACAACGTTGGAAGCTTGTGTTTAACTTTTCTACAGTCGACACCTGATTATCTGCACTAATGTCAGGGGCCGATGCCTCGGATAATCAAAAGTCACGGATAATCCACATTTAACATTTCGTAGATATCAGTAGAAAGAAAAAATATCAAATTCCTTTCCTGTAGTAAAATACAACAATTAAGTACAGTAGACTATCGATTATTTGGGTTATGATTAGGAGGAGTTAATAATCTAAAAACACAAATAATAAAAAATATCACGGATGTCTTATGTAACCAAGAGAAAAGGCTCGTTAATCTATGCGTACACGACACATTCTTGTTAATCCGATCATGTGTGGCACTAATTGTTTCGCCTGTAGGAAAATGCTTAAATATTCTTCAAGCCTTTGGAAACACAACTGCGGGCATAACTCGTTGGTGAACATTACGCGAGTAAACACAGCGTTTACTAAAATAACAATAAATAAATGTCAACTTTTTAAAGTGAAAGGTTTTGCGCGTACAATCCGCAAATCGGATAATCCGCGCAAGGATAATCGGGAATTTACTGTACAAACTTTCGCAGCTTTAAGTCCCATGCCTAGGGACTGGAAAATTTCGCGAATTCAATTACTTGCAGGTTAGAATCCATTTTACTGTGCACATTCAAGGCCCATCTATTCGTTCATTGGCCGCTGTTTCTATGAGTATCAGCTAGTGGACAAATGTTCGGGGATTGAGTATACATAGGATAGTTGATTCTAACTTGTAGGTCATTGAATTCGCGAAATTTACCTGTCCCTATCCGTAGGAAAATGAGTACTAGGAAAACACTGCATGCCAGTTTGACGTACCGCGAATAAAAGCGATGCTGTTACCGTCGAGTGTGGAAAACTGAACCTTATCGCTTCACTGTCTGCGCGCCTCAAACGCGAATAATTACATCTGGTGCATAGCCCTCTCAAAGTCACATAGGAAAAAGCCAAAGGCCACTTACC
Organism: Medauroidea extradentata; assembly: GCA_003012365.1. NCBI lineage: Eukaryota > Metazoa > Arthropoda > Insecta > Phasmatodea > Phasmatidae > Medauroidea > Medauroidea extradentata. The sequence continues at coordinate 52,325 of PNEQ01097060.1, read as the reverse complement.
CTGTATCTCAAAATAATTGTTGGTATTGTTATTAGAAGTATTATTGAAGGCTATACAATAAAAATGCCTTACTACAAATGATTCCCTTCTGAGTTGTCCCTCTATTGATCAGTATGTGCAATATGTAAGCTAACCGTAAATGCTAACGCCAGTGAAATGCGGTCAGACCAGAGCGTGTTGAGCCGTGGCGGCTACAGCACTAGGGTTGTTTATTTTTTTTTGGTGTAGGGGGAGGGGTGCATTCCTAACAAGTATCAATGCCCGCACCTCGAGTTACAGAAGGGGCGGGATTCGGAGGCCCTCTCCCGAAAAAAATTAAGTTTTAAGGTGCAAAATGGTGCTATTTAATGCATTTTCTAAACAGAAGAATTAATTATACTACTTTAAAATGTTGTAATGTTTTACAGATATATACATTAAAGGTCGTAAATGGAGGGGGTGGGCCCCTTGCCACCCTGGATCCGCGCCTAATATTGAGAAATAAATGGTGAAGCACATCAACCTCACTGAAAATAATGTCAGTATAAATTTCAGATGAGTGTATCCGTCCTTGTAATGACCTCTGAGTTACTACACCTAACGAGGGGCAATCAAATACCACTACCTGATATTTTTACCAGCACACTGTAAGCAAGAATAGCTGGCCTTCATTGTACCTTCAGTTACAGTTAGAATTTAATGCACTAGAACTACTTTGGACATAAGAAGGGAGTCCCACTGCGAAGTGGCGATTTCGTCCTGTGACTCCAACCTGCACGAGCCAAGCACAATGTCTGCGTGTCTAAGTTTACTGCTGTCCAAGCGGACACAAGAAAGAAACCAATTTTTCGTATTCAGAGAATTTGGTTATTGCCGAAAATGTCCCTAGACAGGAGGAATATAGCAGTTTAATTTTTACTTGACTAATCTTTAATATCCTGTACATACCATAGCACAACATGTAATTCCATTGGCCAGGAACCTTCATGTTTTGTAATTTACAACTGTCACCTCTTTTAGAAGATTAGCTACACTACAGCTGATGAAGCATTCATCGAGGCAGGCCACGATAATTTCGGCCAATGGGAGACGCCGGACTAACCTATAGCTATTTGAAACCTAGCCTGCTCCCGTGAGATAACGCTTATTTTGCATATGTCTAGACATTTTGGTTTTAATTCCTATAAGAGAGATATTTTCAATCTTAAGTTTTATTTTTAACTTGCATAGTTTCGTATAGGCCTACTGTAAGTATTGATATGTACAGAGCAGAATGCATATTTAGTATTAAATTTAGTCACTATTATCATATTTTCAAATGAAACGTCATTAAAATCTTGAATCAGAACATTCACTGTGCTAAGCTATACCAGCTCTTATTTCAGTAGTCCCTATTTTCAAATGTTATCTAGAAATTAATTATTTTGTCACAATGAAAGTCAAACTATAAAATAGCGCAGTTAAACAGTTGTGTTCGCAGTCGTGTTTTTTTTGTTACAGTTAAAAATGTCCAAAATTAAAAACTGACGCTAATTGATAAGCTTATAATATTGCATTCCTTCCTTAAAAAAATGCAATACAGTAGGAATTACTTCCAACAAAACAGGGATACGTTTATTCTTTACCGTGCTACTGTTAACTCATATGTGTGAATGAAATGGACTCTTTTAACTCAATTTTAACCCACTTCCAGACGTCCGAATTATTTAAAATTTTCCCCAAGCATTAGAATTGATGTAAATACAATAATTTCGTTTCTCTGACCTGGCACTTTCACCCAATATAAAATTATATTGTTGTTGAGAGAAATTTTTATATTTAACTATTACTTTTGACATTTTAGCTGGTATTGCCACGAGAGCGTGTTGTTTGTCTACTTTGTTCTTTAAGAGTGTTGAAGCGGAGAAAAATTAGAAATATATATTTGTATCAAGTAGTGTTAATAGAATCGATGTTACTTGCGAGTTATTTTCCTGTTATAAAAAAATAGCTTAGCCATTTTTCCCACAACCACACTTGAGTCAAAATTTGCATATTTTTACTTCATACAAAACTTTAAAACCAGTAAACATTACTAAATTAAATATATCACATTATAACTACATATCCCTAGTGTGTATATTGAAGTATGTAAAAATATATTTAAAAACATTTTTACTTAAAAAAAGAATTCTAAAATTTGCCATCCTTTTAACAATAATGTTTTAAAGACAAACATTTTTCATGCGTTTTAATATGCTTCAAGCCGTCGCCCGTGGCAAGTAGTTTTGATATGATTTTATTAATTTAATTACGTTTACTGGTTCTCAAGTTTTGTGTGAGGTAAAAATTTGCAAATTTTGACTTTGAAGTTCCATTATGGGAATATTGGTTACGCCAAATTTTTTTCGTTAGAGAAGCAATGTACTTTAAAGGAATGTCTTCAAAACTAACTGTATTTTATACAAATATAAAGTCATAATCGGACGGCCACCGGGTAAAAAGTAACAAGTCCATATTTAACTTTTTTGAGGAGGGACAAAGAACTACCTGGTAAGAAATAAAAATGCAACACTTTAATTTTTCCCGCATTACACTTTTATTTACCAACACATTCACCTATTACTAGTGAAATATTACAATAATTTCAATAAATGTTTTAGAGTTTATGTGACTTGTTCCTTTAAGCACAATTCTTTCTCTGACTTGTTGCATTATACACATAACACTTGAACTCCTTAAAGTAGCATGAATTCAGCTCTTTGAGGACCTTATTTATGTTGTGTGAATATTTTTTGTTTCTATAGTAAAATAGAATTAGTAATCAATTTTCAACGAAGTTCCTAACATTTAACGGTTCTGTTTACAAGTAGTAAAGGAAAATAAAATCCTTTAAGTTAAAACTTTGTTTTCCTCATCTAATTCACAAATAGTATCAGTGAAATGTTTCACTGTTTTCAAGTTTTATAAAACGTATGAAAAACAGGTGGGATGTATTGTAACAATGACACGAGATTTTTTTCCTCTTCAGAAATTGGCACTGTGACAGTGGTGTGGCCTCAGACGAGGATGAGGTGTTACATCAATGGCCGAGAACGTATCTTCTTCCTTCAGAGTTGTTTTATACTGCACTTTAGTTGGCTTATCAAGAACATAACGCAGTCACTTTACTTGTTGCCATACAAACTGTACGCCATCTTCATTTGTATTTTTGATCTAAGAAGTGATGCATATTCAAGAAAGTCTTTCTGTGTAAGCTCAATCACATTTAATATATTATTTTTTCCTGCAGTTCTGCTAAACTGTGCCCAGTCGTGAGAATTACTGATTTGTTTATGGTAACTCTTCTTCGTTTTCACAATCAATGCACAATCACTGTCACATTCCATTCTACTGTGACCTGAAACAATACATTTATGATCCAACATGACTGTTCTCCTTTCCTGCCAAACATAAAGACACTTGTCAAGAAATTGTGAGTTCTTATTCTGCCCTGGAAATGAGTCACTGCACAGAGAAACGTGCTTGGTTTCTTCAGGAAAATTCCAAATCACTCTGTACCCACACGATGGCAGGATTTGTCGTCTCATTGCAACTACTGTTAACATAAGGTCCATACGGGCACAATATTTTAATAAAGAAATTGTAATAAAATATAATAAAAATTATTATAAAATGTATTATATAACCACATTTACAAAGATCAAGGTGTGGCGGTTCTTCAACAATTTCTACTAGTCTTTTGATTCTTCCTGTATGTGGTAACATCATTCCTAACTTAGGCTAGACCTACTGCATCACTGTAATTTTGAACGTAATTCATCAGGCTGACTAATTTCGTAAAATCGAGGTACTGCCAACATAATCGTGGGCAAAATAAAATTGTCTACAGTAACGGGATTAAGTAGTAATCATTCCTTGCAATGAATAAAATATAATATTTCTACACAATTCGTGGATTTCTATATTGCAAATGTTAAAGGAATAATTGTATAATATTATGTGCCATATTTAAAGATTTTACAGTGACATAAAACATATTGCCACATGTAACTAACTACTTTTTAACCATACGTCATGCAGATAAAAGAATATATTTCTAACGTACTCATATGTGTTTAATTTTTGTTGAGTAAGAACAAAATGGTGATAACTATGTGAGTAATAGGAAACAAGTCAACTTACAACCGTTTTACTCTTTAAGAAATACTTATTTCTTACTTGATTCATTTTACACATTGGAAGTTTCTATGTTCATATTGCTTCTAGACTTATGACCTGTTGTCCAATGACAGGTTTGTAAAATTCTGACTTATTAATGAAATAAACTGAACATACTCAAAACGTGACCTGTTAGCTTTTACCCGAAGACCGCTCAATCTTTCCCCACTTAAACGCCCGTAAGGTTAAATGCTTTTATTTATGCTCTCTTTTAGCCTTAACCAAATTTTCACGGCAGCAATAGACCTGATGGATCATGACTGTAATCAGCCCTCAGACCGTGTAAGCGTAGCGTATATGCAGGAAGAGGAAGACGTGTGGTCTACCTGGCCAGGGGAACAGCTGATCAGGCGTGCGGGTAGCGAGCGGGCACAGGAGATTGAAGTAGTCCTTGTTGGCCGGCTGCAGACTCGGGCGGGCAAATTTTCTAATCGTTCCGCTCAGCCTAGCGTGTACAGCACAGTCTCTTCCCCCTCCCTTTTTCAAGCTCCTTCTTACCAATCTGCAATGGACGTCTTGTCACCTCCCCTCCCCCTTCTAACTTCTTCTGGTTTGTGGAATGCGCCGTGGCCGATCGCAGCCCGTCACGCCATGGTGCGCCAGAGAACCTGCACCGAGTACGTCACGATACTACTTCCCCGAGACACGCCCATAAATGGAGCCCTTATAAGGAGTTTACGAAAACTAACCTGCCAGAGTTGGGTAGGTTATCTCGGCCACGAGACGAAGATATTTGATCGCCACAAGTTGATCAAAGTAGGACAATTCTTGTGATCTTTGAAATAGTTCTGCAATGGGAGTAGATTACTCAATATCATTTTTTGGACATACTCCATTAGATGCAGCTGTCTATCAAAGAAAAGAAAAGAGAATAGGAAACCAAAATGAGCAGAGCACGCATTAGTAAACAGGATACATACACAAAATTATGTTCTACCTGATTCCGTTCATGGCGTTATATGTGAGCCGTATGGAAGACCTCACTCTTAATTTCCAACAATGTAAAGCAACAATAATTAGATGAACGTCTTACAATTAAACCACTTACAAATCGGTAACCCCGTAGAAGGTTACCATATCAATATTAATATCTCGCTGCAGGACGATGCCGTTGGTCGGCGGGTTTTCTTGGGGATCTCCCTTCCCCCCGTCATTTCATTCCGGCACCGTTCCATACTCACCTCGTGTCACCCCCACCAGCTCTGAAAACCTCTATGTTAAGCGCTACCAAAATATCTCACTCACTCGCTAATCTCTTGCTACAGCCAAACCCTCTAATTTATTGATTGTCAGTGCACATGATTAAGAACAACTTAAATTTCAATGTGGACTTAAAAAATGTGGTCACACGGGGACTTCTCGTTGCGTATTAAAACCGCGCCGGTCATTCGTTCGGTCGGGTGGTTAGAACCTGAACGACCCAGATCAACCGTGAACGGACAATAGACAGTTATTGTGGGGAAGTGGTTGAGGAAGGGAAGGGGACTGCTGCAGGGCCTTTTACAATATTCCACTGGCCGTAAGGTTTTTTGTTGCCCGTCGCTTGACCACAACACAATTTCTTGACTCTGGCTGTCATGCGCGAAATTGCGTGAACGCCTGCCTCTGTGTTACAGAAACAGTGCCACCGACATTATGTCACATTGGAGTGCCTTCTCAGAATCCTCGTCCGCCTTCCACGGACTGTCACGGTTTGTGTATCAGAAACTTGGCTCACGAAGAGTTACTTCGGTCTAGATAGAAGCAAGTAAGTAAACCAAACAATTACATTTTAACAAACACCGTAAAGGCATCTTCGAACGATTCAGCAGCGAACTGTTGATTTACTTTGTTTCTAAATCTCATAAATATTTTATTTGCTACGAAACTAGTTACGTTAGAGTGAAGGATTAAGGTGGCCGTCTGCCCAGGTCGCCGAACTGTGCGCACATCTTCGACCGTTATAGGCTTAATCGAAAACTGCTCAGCGTATGTAAGTGTTGTCAGCTTAGGAATTTCATTCAAGAAACGCTACACATTACTCATCTCAGCTCCCCTATTTAACTACAGTATAAAGTTACTTTTTACGCTGCCAGAAATGGTAAAAATGGTTATTGTTTCGGTCCTATTAACAGTTGCATTTCAAATACAAAAATATCAACATTGTGAATTTTTTTAAAAATACGAAAAATTTCAATACAATGTTTTTATAGATGTAAAGTTGTAGCCCTCGGCACTGTTATACAGTGGGAATTATTTCGTTCCTGTAAGTCAAATTGTTTTCGTTTCTTGCATAAAATCGTTTTGTACAAAATTTGGCTTTTGCTTGCCACTAAACAAAAACTATGAAAGCTACAAAGTTTTCATACTGTGAAAAAACAGTCACAATATATGCCTACAAAACAAACAATATCTCATACAAATAGAAAATATTACTAAAATAAAAAACATTTTGCATGAGCTCTCCCCTTAAGAGTGTGAAAAATCTTGACACAGAATATTAAAAAAGTTTAGGCGTGTACACTATGCCTTTACCTGCACCATTACATTGTAAAATTATAGGTTCTTCACCGAACGTTTCATGAAGACGAGGTGACGGCGAGAATATAACGCCCACGTTCAGTGACTTGCGTCCAGAGACCAAGGTGAGGCTTGATACGCGCGCTGTGTCGTCCTTATTGTTTCTGCACATCTAGAACTAGAATGCGCAAAACACGTTCACCCAGGTGGCCACCTTATGACCATTGATTCCTATTTATTATTCTATTTTTGCCAATAACATTTTTTAAAAGTCTGAAAGGGTGCAGATATCGCAAAACCGTTACATAGAAATGTTGGAAATTGCTTGTACTATTAAGCCTAAGCTCATAAAAACATAAGGTTATGTAATTTTGGCTAATTATCGACTTAATTAAATTTTCTGGACGTCGGTAATTTGCAAAAATTATAAAAAACTTACGTTTTTAAAAACATTAGGCTGCATAGTAAAACACCTTTACAACATTTCTATGTAACGGTTTTCCGATATTTGCTCTCTTTCAGTATTTTAAAAATAAAACTTTCTGAAATACTTTAAATAGTGACCCGTTGTCTTAAGTTATCGTAAATAAAGAAGACATTAGCGAAGCGTTGGAATCAATAACTATGACAGCCACGAACGACAGAAGAGATCGACTACTAAAAGGGAACTGACATTTCGAAAGTTCGGAAGCCTGTAGGTTATTCTAAGTTGTGTTATGCGTTCTTGAGTATTATCTGTCGCTGGAAGCTCAGTTTTACCTTAAGACTGTGCGGAAAAGAACCCAGTCCTCGTTTATTGGCAGACAGCTCAAAGTTCTCTAAAACACTTAATAGTAAAATGTGACTCGATTGAAAGTATGAATATTGTTCTATGCTCCGAAGGCCAGAGCAGGCCAAACACACAGAAGATTGCAGCAACATGCTGATAGTACAGTAAGTCACGCAGAAATAAAGCCTTTAAGGATCCAGAACAGATCAGAAATGTGCAGACCAGTATATAAATAATTGAAAGAACAACTAGCCTGAATTCGTCAGCGTAACATCACGAGACTAGCGACCTTAAGGGGCCTGCCTACATAGCGTCTTAGCGGCCGTTCGACCTCATGGACGTGGAGTTTTCCCCCACAAAAGCGGGATTGGGTCAACCCCTGTTGTGGAGGAGGTTGTCTCTCGCTCTCTCTGTTGTCCTCTCGGCTCGGTCACGCAAATCCTTCAATTTTCCACAACACTGGCTGCATATTTGCGCAGAACACATATTAAGTACGGTACAAGAACAATATTTCCTCAAAATTCGCAGTTGTTACGAGGTACAAACAGTCACGGGATCGAAAGCTAAAGGATAGGCCTACTAAGATTAAATGGTTTTAGGTAAAAATAACAAATAATAACGGCATTACGCAAGCCGAAAAAGGCACTAATTTGGAATGATATGGCCCTATTTTCTAATTACTTAGGAAACTGATAGAACTGCAACCATTTACCTTTAGTGTGAGGCACCTTAATATCTTTTATATGTCAAACACACAATCTCACGACTAATATTTTCTGTGAAAAAACGATTCTCCTGAACCTCTACATCACAACCTTCATGGCAGGTAGGCGGGCCCCTTAAAAACGACCAATTGGAAGGAAGATTGTGGTGTTGTGGAAAAGGGTGAGAAGAGTAGAAGCAGTTGCCTAAGGATCTGAAATAAGCACATTTGTCGTCACTTGACCAGCGAGTAGACGATTTTTCTATTCTCCTGCCATTATGAGGGTCCAGCGGCGATCCTATCGACGTGTTGTCCTCCGTATCTGATGATACAATCAGCTTGCGACACCATGTTTTTGGTAAGTATCATCTGTTTTTGTTAGCCACGGCTAGTCTCACTGACAGTTTTGTCAAGTATTTAACAATTAAACCGCACCCCTACTTATGGTTTTAACTCCGTAATTCAAGTTTCATTTTAATATGGTGGACTTAAACAGAGACGGAGTTTTGTTGGTGTATTGTCTGTATTAAAGAAAATTTGTAAACCTTTCATTTAATAATATTTTCAAATTCAGGAGCTGTAGAAATTTGATATATCTGAGCGGAAAGGCAATGCAGAAGGGCTCGGAAATATTTTTTTCAATGCCTGTGATGTTCTATCTGTATGTCGTTTATAGGCCTTCTCTGAAATGTGTTTTCTATTCCTAAGCACGTACATTGTGATGACGTGATATTTTGAAGAAGAAAAGCGTGTTTAAAACCCGCATCAAAGCAGATCCACAGCTACGTGGATTAGTCCCGTAATATTTATCCACACGTGTTCATACTAACAAGCTAGTCATTATACAAAAATGCCTGTTCAGGAGACGTGGATTCTTCATGGTATGTACTCTTGAGTAAGAAATATGTACTTATAGTGATAAGTGAACTTTCTACAGCGTGTGTCTAAGTTCCTACTACAAGACGCAAGGGCTTGTAGTAGAGACCAAGAAGGTTTAGAGTTTTGTAAAGGAACTTATGAACAAACGTACCGTTTTCCCGTAACTACCAATTTTTAAACTGACATATCCCAATTCTGCTGTAGACGGTCTCCGCAGCGTAGTTGGTTAGGTGCATGTCTACGGTGCGAGAGGGCCTGGTTCGAATGCCGGCTAGGGCATGTATGGTCTGCTGTCCCTTCACCACCCTTCACGCTCATCGGCTCTTAAGACATCGATGTTAAGACTTCGTTGTTAAGGGGACTCCCTGCAAAATTTTAATTTATTTAATAATTTTTATTTTTGTACGCTATATTTTTTGCTTTGTATGCATACATTGCGACTATTTTTTCAGTAATGAAAATTTTCTAGCTTTCATAGTGTTTGTATAACGGCTTGTCTAAGCCAAAATTTGCATTGAACGAATTTATACAAGAAAGACAAACCAACTGACTTACTGAAATGAAAAAAAAAATCCCACTTAAGAACAGTGTCGCGGCTACGCCTGGATATAAATAAATCACTGCATTGAGTATTTTATGTATTTTTGAAAAATTGTTGAATTTAAAATTAGTTAATGTCAACTTTGTGTTTTTTTTTTTCTTCAAAAAAAAAATATTTCAATGCAGTGTTTTCGTACGTGTCCAGTTGTAGCCTGCGACTATGTTCTTCAGTGAGAATTATTTCGTTTCTGTAAGTCAATCGATTTTAGTTTCTCGTATAAAACCGTTTTATGCCATTTTTGGCTTTTACTTGCCATTATACAAGAAACTATGAATACTAGAAAATTTTCATTGCTGTGACATATAGTCACAATATACGTATACAAAGCAAACAATATATCGCACAAAAATTAAATATTAAAAAAAAAAAAAATTGCGTGAACTCCCCCCTTAAAGGGCCGTAACACACTCTTACTTCACCAGTTATGTTACACACCGTACGTTTTATTCCTTCTGGGTCCATTTACAAGATGGGCTCGATGCAACAACCAGAGGAATATTTGACAAAATGACACCTTACTTACCACGCTCTGGTATACACGACCTTCATAAATTTGAAGTCCACAGATACACCAAAGCCACAACTCGCGCAAGTGATTATTTACTTGATTCCATGTACGTGGTTTAAAATAAAGCGTTTCTACGTAGCCCCGCAAGAAGTAGCATGGAGAGGTCGACGTCGAGCGAACGTGCAGGCCAATTATTCGGACAACCTTAAGAGACTCACTGCTTCCGAAATCGTTAATCGAGACTACCTCGGTCGACCTAGGGAAGAAAATGATTTGCGCGGCATCGTGCTAAAACCATGCAAGGCAGTATGAGTTCAAGGGAAACTGGGTACTCAGAGCACACGTGAAAGTACGCTGCAAGAAACTTCCTAAAATGTTAAGAAGTAATTCACGTAAACACAGTATGGGAGAGTTACCATACGTCCGGCTTGTAAATATGCAGACATTTACAGTTTTACAATACAAGTCTGGTAACTTTAGTATACGTTTGAATGTTTTCTTTAAAAGTTTAGGAATGCTGCCATGTATTTCATGGAAGCTATTCTACCATAATTACTTCCTTAGCGCTCCTATACCCACTGTAGCAAATTTAAAAACTATTTTTAGAGTGTACATGGAAGAAAGTACGGCACACTAACATTTCCATCTAAAAACCATGACTATTACGTTGATATTGCTTTGTTTATGAAAAAACCGTGTTGTTGTGTGTAGCATTATTGGATGGAGTCAACATGTTATGTGTGAGGATTTATTGTTGTGTTGGGAAAATGTATGTTTCCACACATTATTTCATATGCAAAATGTCCTCGCCTTGTTACACTACAGACCCTTTAAATGAGTAAAGGTATTTTAGACACTCTTTGTATGTATTTTGTGACAGTAACATTTATTTCCTAATGGTTTTTGCTATATGAATAGACTCCGAAAGCTTTAGGCAAGGAAAGGAGTATTTCGAGAGTTCAATGAACTGCATGTTAGAATCCAATGTCCTATGCATACTCGAGTCCCGTATATTCGTTGATTGCTGTCGCAGTGAGAAGCTGCTAATAGACACATAGTCGGGGCTTGAGTATACAGAAAATAGTTGAGTCTAACATGAAGTTCATTGAACTAGTGAAATATTCCTTCGCCTACCTATAGGTTACTTCAGTCAAGTTAAATTTATAATAATGATTATATATTCATGCATGTTCATGAACAAATGCACGCATTGACCTCTGTAGAGAGCCCTTAAGTCTGTCTAAAAATGTCAAACACTTGTTTTGCAAGATATCAACATTATATTCGTTGTACAAATATTCTTTAAATGTGATTGTTTCACAGATGCGTGGGAAAAATTACTTATGTAAACCATAGTTTATTACCTGCAAATGAAATTTACAGAATATTACAAAGGACGAAAAATTTTAATATTTGTGGCAGTTTTGAAACTATGGTTTCTGTCTTTTTTTCTTATGTCTGGGGATTAGAACTCTATGCGTTAGCCGCATTGATTAAAATTTAATCTTTTGAGGAAGAAGCAAATTCCTAATGTTGGATACAAATGTTCTGAGTTACACGTAAGAAAACACTTAAACGGCAGGATTTACAACTTGTTATTGCTTATGTTATGCATCTGCGGGACAATGTTCCATGCACTGAGCTTTTTGAACCGCGCCTGGGAGTATGCAATTTCATACACATACCTGTGCTGTCAGTTGCAGGTACCTCCAGGGTTGCAAAGCCGTTTTTGCCATTTCTCCATGCATATACAAATTACTGGTTCATTTTCCGCAAAAAAATGAAGGAAGAAAATAATCACTTACAAATAGCTGCTATACAATTTCTTCTCTTCCCGTTAGAGTTTTATATATGACACGGAAAATTATTATACATACGACAGAATTCGTACAATTTTATTGCTACTTTTATTCTCAGATGAACGCCGTCAGTCTCAATTTTGTAATGATATATATTTCATAAACATTCAACTTTCTAGGTAGGATAAAATTGATAGACAGCTGGAAGATAAAACTATGTTATAAATTCCTGTAAAAATTGAACATGTATTTTTTTTTATGAGAAACCATCTCAAGCAGCTTTAATATTTTATTTTTCTGTTCTTAAAACATTACAATTTTTCATGCGTGAATGTTGTTTCGAATTTCGCTACCTTTATATCCTATGTATTTTCCACAAACAGTTTGGAATATCACATTTATAAAGATTTTGAAGTACTCCATATATACGATTAAACAGGGACTCGAAGCAAAACCTATGATTCTTAGTGACAATTATTGCCCCTGATCGTTGTGGCACAGAAATATATTTATTCAATCACTCAAAATCTTGACGAAGAGGCACAAATACGCCTAAAATTTTTAATTAAATTTATGTCATAAATAAGTTATGAATTAAATTTTCAAAATCCCTCACTTTTGTCGGTAATAACCACAATTATTTCCTGCTGGAATGAAAATGTAACGTAGTTAGAAGTTTCTCGAAATAAAATTTTGTCAAACACATTGCTTTCAAAATAATTCTCAAAGTTTTAATATCTTTGCAGTCTCCCAGAGTGGTTAATTAAATTATAATGGCCGGGACGAGAATCAAACCAAGGTCTTTAGGAATGTGACTGAAGAATGTTTTCACTCTTACGCTTATTTAAGAGGATGAGCAGTCTGTAATAATGTAGTATACATAAATGTATACAAATATGTTGATAGTATCAACCCAAGTGACGTCATACTTGCACAGTACGTGTTGGTGGGTTGGACTGTGTAATATAAAGTACCTGTGTACGCACTTGAAGAAGGTAACATCACTTTTGCTAGTCAGTTCCTTTAACTAGTTCTATCTGAGGATATAAGATAAAGTGAGCAATTTCTAATCCATTATCTGGAAAAAAATTCACTATGCGTCACTACTTAAGGCTTGCGTTCAGTCGCCATATTAAATTTTATTATTTTTCACTTTTTTTTTTTTAATTTTGAGGGGAAAAGTTTAAAATCTGCTACTATACCTCAAATTATATTTTCTCTGCGCAACATTACAGACATGTTGATTGAGCTGGTAGTGTATAATTATGTCACAATCAGTCCGGAAAATTATGAATTTAAAAATAATTTGCAGCCCTGATAGCGGCATAATCAAACGTAAGCAGCTTAATCACGATGACTGTACTGTAGCACAAGGTAAATATAATTTGCGGAATTATAGCTGATTTAGTACTTTTCTTATCAGAGCTTCAGAAAAACCGAAAAGTTAAATTACTCAATATGGCGACTGAAACTGAGCCTTATGAGTGTTGGTGCATAGAAAACAGAAACATTGTTAAACTGCACCAGTGCTTTTTAGAGAGGCCAATGGGATTACCTGCATAAAGTTACGTATCTTTACAACAAAATTGGTAGCTTTTATTTTAGTCCTCTTCCTCGCTCATTACGATACATATAAAACAAATGTTCGCGAGCCGGAGTTCTGCAAGCGTTCTTTGACTTCAAAAGTTCTCACAAACGCCTCACGAACTCCGCTGCAACTACCAATTTTGTCGTCAGGACACTTTGATTTATGCAGGTAATCACACTGGCCACTCTAAAAATAACCACATGCAGTTAAATAATTTTCTGTTTTCGTAGGCTAAGCCTGTTATGATCCCTGCATCACTCGCTATAAGATTATAAGTAAAATACAATTTGTGGTTAATGGGTAGGCGGTAGTCTAAATAGAGGAAGAATTCAATGTGATTCAATTCGAATATGTCTTGCAGTTAATGAGATTTTATTATTTTTTGTGCGTTACAGTGTCTAGAAGTTCTAGAACGTAAAATGAGAGAATTTCATGCCCACCTTTGCTCATGTAATAATTTGAATTTCAAGTAGACTATTTTATCATTGAAGTAGGTGTTTACTAGTAATTGTTACATTCTTATATATATGATACTAGTCTGTGATATGGTCTACACTGTACTGTGTTCATAAACATCTACATTTAATTCGCGTATACTAACTTTTATCGCGCGGAGAAAACTTTTCACATCATTTGTATTGTATTCTTGGATGTAGAAGATTTTTAAACGCTTGACTACCTGTCCCTCAGATAGTGAGATTGAATAAGGAATCAGTGTCTGAAAACAATGTTATTTTAAGTTAAATTTCTTAAAGAAAATTGCTTCATCAAAAAATCTTGTTGATTTTAAACTTTAGTAATTAATTACCAAATAATATAATCAAAAGTTTATATTTTGAAAAATGTAAAATATAAGCTAGTCGAAACTTTTACAAAAAATATTTTATTCGTATGTAATTTATTAAAGATTTTAATTCAGAATTCTCATAAAAACAATTGTAGTTAAAATAAACTTAATACATTTGCTTTAAAGAACTGATTCACTATTTAAACTCTTTGACTGAAAAATTGGTAGTCACCTCTCAAATGTTTTAAGGATTTAACACTGCAAATTAACGTTGCACGTCGGTTCAACACTTTTTATGTAGTAATCCTTAACAGTTTAACAATTAACTATAGTTAATAATATTTTTATTTTTCTATAAACTCTAGTATTTTTACTGTATGACATTTCACGTTATAAAATTTCCGCTAATTTAATTTTTGAAGTCTAACGTCTTATTAGCTCGACATTTTGTGCAAAAACAGTAAGCTAATTCACTTTGGACTGTAATGTACACTGGATTCATTCAAGTAAACTTTTTGCCGCTAACTTTTGTGGACGAATTCACAATGTGTGTTACGTGAAAAAGTAGAGAAGTAAGTAAAGGTGAGATAAAAAGTAAAATAAAATATAGAATAACTGTTGTGTCGATTTGCATCAAGTGTGTATTTTTCGGAGGGACACATTGGTGTGGAATATTTTGGAATACTATAATGTGTAAAGTGTCAGTGAAAAACTCTAAATTTTTAGTTTTGATATAAACATTTTTATACTATAGTACGTGTACAAACATAAGCGTGTTTTCGTCATTTAGATTAACTGAACAATTAGTAAATTTCTCTGATTATAATTCTTGAAGTAGATGACACTCCTGAAAATAAGGAATTTTATTAAAATTTCATGATAATTTGGACATACATTATTTCATTAATATACATATAAGTGACAGTGAGAATGTAACGGTTTCACTTTGGTAACGTGCTTATTAGCTGTCGTACAGACATGTGCAAAGAAACAGAACATTGAAATTTCAAAACCAGTCTCAAAGATCTTAGTATCAATCTTCTTCGCCACTACGCGTGTTTGGACTTTTATCATCTTCATCCACTGCCCAGGACTGTAGCTGTCCACTTCCAAACACACCGTACACAGCCGCGGCTAGCAGACATGCTCCAGACAGGATGTAGAACACTGTATTCCACTCCTCTGCTGTCTGTAAAACGAGACGTGTTACGAATTCCCGTATTACAAGTTTTTTGAAGTTAATGACTAAAATATAATCAACACAAGAGTAAATTCACTAACAATACATACAGATATCGTGTTCAGATGATCTACGTAACATGTTATAATGTCATGCTGTTATTACTCATTTAATGCTTGAGATTCTCAAATGTATGGCTGAGAATTCACCACATACATTTACAAAAGAACATTTTTTAACAATTGGAAAATTAATCTTAATCTCGAGCTGTAGTGACAATTTTTAAATTTAATGATAATTTGATTTCTCGGAAATTAATTTTTCAAATTATTTTTAAAAATGTTATTATTTCTCTATTTGAACTCATCAACCACCTAAAATTATTGCATTATACTAAAGTTTATAATTGTTTTAACGTTCAATAGCATATTCATATAAACTAAATTTTAATACAAACTTTAATAATTGTGAAATATTTTCAAACACGAAAATCATCACTAATTTCAAACGGAAACAAATGATCCATTGCAGCTTTCTTAGTTGATTAACAAAGGAATGATACGAACGTGTACAGTTAACATTTTGAAAGTAATAAGATAATTTTAAAATTGTAAGTTACTTTGATCAGACCTGCCGTTATACAAATCTCACAACACTACAGCGACAATAATCATTTATACGTATATCACACATCACACAAGATGGCAGGGCCTGCTTAGAATTTTAAAACACCACGTGAAAAAGTTGTAAATATAACGCAATTTCTTTAGCGTAACTTTTGAGTGAAATTCCAAACCATTAATGCATTCAAATCACGTTTTAAGGACTGGTAATCGTATTTGGGTTCTTCAGAATAAGAGCTGAAGTTTCATCTGCTTTTCAGTGTATGCGTTTTCAATTATGCAATATATATGTCAATTGTTACTGTATTCCCCAATTATTAACCCTGCATAAACTACGATCCAATATATGTAGTACCTACCCCGTTTGGTGTGAGAAGTCCGATGACGGTTGGGGAGAAGATACCGGTTATCCCGCCAGCAGTTGTGACGAAACCCAACAGTACACTGGAGTACTGCGGAGCCAGATCAAGCAAGTTCACTCTGGAAGAGAGACAAATTCGGTAAGGCTTAATACTTTGTCAACTGCGAGATCGTTTAAATGAGAGCAGAAACCAAGAACTTGATATTCATCGCTGAGTATCATCATAATAAATCAAGGAATCAGCTAGTTAAGTAACTTTTGCATCAAAAACTGAATAATAAGCACCCCTTTGCTATCCTATGTAGAAAAATTGTGGAGGAAAACATACCAAAAGTTAACGCCATTGGTGACGTTGTTGCCAGGGAGTGAACAAGTTGCAGAGAACTGTATATGGTTGTGCGCTTGTTGACGATACAGCCACTGACATGCTGGCTGTAGGTGCCGCTTATTACTCATTGATCAAAACAATGTAGGGCCAGATAGTTTTCGCGAAAATATTTTTGCCACACTTTGTTTCAGTGTCTTACGTGCACACCTGCAGCTCAACTTCGTGGCTATTGACAGAGTGTTTTTGTGCAGAGTCGTTATTCATTTGACTGTGCCAATCAGTACATGGGTAACTGTGACATATCACGTATGTTATTTGCGGGTTTAACCTCCACACACTGGGTGATAAGGCATCCAATCACTGACCACATAGCAGAGATGCAGGTGTGCACGTAAGGCACTTAAACGAAGTGCTGCAAAAATATTTTCGCAAAAACTACCGGGCCCTAACAATAAGAAGCCATTAGATATTTCACTGTCATTAGTATGCGGCGGCGCGTTCACACGAGTGTACAGTTCTCGCCAACTTGTGCCCTCCCTGCCAACAACCCTTGAGCCGCCACTGGTTAGCGGCCTTTTAATTAAAGAACTGTCCGTCTCCTGATAAAACCCTAATATTGTAATTTATTGTAGTTCTCGAGTAAACACTTTCCTACATTTCAGAATGGGTAAAATTAAATATAATACATTTACGTTAATGTAAATAAGAAAATTCATTAGTAGAGCCACGATTTTATGGCGAAAAGATTTTTGGAACATTTAGATTCGATTTGTCATGTGCACACCTGCAGCTCTGCTACATCGTCTGTGATTGGATGATTTTACTCTCACTGGCCTTGGCAAATTATAGACGTACAGACTCACAATAATCTTATTCTGATTGGTGCAGTAAAATGAGAAACGTGTCTGAACAAAGACACGCTGCCAATAATCTTGAAACAAAACTGCCGATGTGCACGTGAGTCACTGAAACCAAGTGGGGCAAAAATATTTTCGCGACAAAATCGTGGCTCTTTTCATTAGGAGTTATGAAAAGATAATAACAATATTTTTTTAAGGAGTTTATAAATTAAGTAAATTAGTTAAAATTTTTGTGCAATTAGTTTTATATAGGGTTTTCTCCAAAAGAAAGTAAAATATCGGATAAATAGAAAAATTAATAGACAGCTCGAATCATAGTAATTAATACTTACGTTACGAGCAACGCTCAAAAGTTAAAATATTAAAAAAGTGTATTTAATACGTTTTCATATTTTCGTCATTACAGTTGGTTGAGACAAACCTTTAATGAAGTTGGTGAATGCTACGCTTCACAACAAACCATTTCAGCTACAACTACATAATTTTTAAATGCGAAAGATGTAGATTTCAGTAACTTAGATTTACTTAGCAGTGTGACCCTATTATTTCGTTAACAACTTTCAGAAACCCCGCATTTTTATTTCGGCTATGACCGTAGAAAACTTCTGAAAGTTATTGCTACAAAAATATATCTTAATAAACTACTCTATTAGTCATATTTAACATGTTATATTTATGTAAAACTATTTAGCTGTATTTAGAAACGGATGGACTTGTTAAACTCTAAGAGTAAAAATAAATAAAGAGGAGACCAGAAGTCTGGATCACTACGCTGGATACAGGCTGAGATGCAATGATATAAGGAGAGAGAAACACAAAGGGAATGAGAAAACGGGAAGAGATAGAGAAAAAAAATCAAATTGAATGATTTATGTCAGCTCTTCATTGCTGAGTCTTAAAGACTGTTAGGTTGAAATGGTGTGAGTATACCAGTAGCGAATGTGTTTCGAAGAAGGAGGGGGAGGCAGTGTAGTAAGGTAAAACAGGAATATTCCGATAACAAACCAACACTGTGGTGTTTAGGCTGCTGTTTGATTGGAAATATCACTCATATAATAAAACCTAAAGTAGAAACATTATTTGAACTTATTTGAATTTCAAACCATAGTTTCCACAGTGAAAAAATACGGGAATGGCTTAAATTCTAGAAGAAATCCACCACGTTTCTGAAGGGGCCAGAAATGTAACTGGATGGGCAGCCCTTCATAATTTCCCCTCTCAGTGGTGTATTTGAAGTGTTGTCTAAATTGTTGCCCCTAGAATAGAACAGCCCTTCAAGTTTGTTCAGTTAGGTAAGGTTAGGTTGTCCTTGGTTAGGTAAGGTTAGGTTAGCCTCCGTTAGGCAATGTTAGGGCAGGTTACGTTAGGTCAGGTTAGGTTTTTTTTCAGGTTAGTTTGTGTTACTTTAGGTTACGTCATGATTTTTAGCCTCTTCCAATGGGCAACAATTCAGACAATACTTCAGATACATCACTGCCAGTAAAATCCTGAAGGACTACTCTTCCGTGGGGCAACAATTCAGTCACCCTATTTCCAACACACGAAATCAGAATTGTTATTCCCAACTGGAAATGTACCTTAACCGAAATGGTGAGATGCGAACCTTCGCTACACCGGAGACAGGGGAATAGCTTCAACTTTCGTAGAATGTCATTTTCTCTTATCTACTACAAAAGTGTACTCACACAACCTGCGTGTGTATGGTGCCTGTACTCATCTGAGCGCCGATCAGACACACTACGACCACAGGAACTGAAGTCGCTCGCTGGACCAGGAAGCTGAAGACAGACGTCATCGCAGCACCGCCGCTTATGTATATCTTCCTGACCTGTAACAATTATTCCACCTTGTACTCTAGAAAACGTTTGGTAATGTGCTTACTTTTGTATATGATGATGATTGGCGTTCTGACCGAACTACGCAAGACGCCATGTGATAAAACCAACGACGCGTCCGTGGCCAAATAGGCGAGGTGATTCAGAGTAGCATATGTAAATACTGACCTCCTCGGCCTGAAATCGAACTCAGGACCCTGGGCTCAGCAGTCAGGAACTCTACACACTGAGCCATGCTAAGTTGCATAATAATTCAAATAATGTGTAATTAAGTATACTTTCGATGACGTTGAAGAATTGTTTCACAAATACAGTTGTTAATATACAGTTAATCACTGTGGAGAGAAACGAGATATTGGTTAGACTTTGTTAGACCTTCTACAGGAAGTTGTGATTATTATTTTTTGACGCAACTACTTGACTTTTAGTACATTTCTATAGCTACAAATATAATACACACTCAAAACTATGTCTTTATAGGTTTCAAATTTAATCTGTTTATTGTAAGAATGAGTTTATAACCCTAACCAGTCGTTGCCTGTGTAAAAAATTATTAAAATATTCCTCAAGTGCAAAATTTAGCATAATACTGAGAATAAAAGCCTTAAGTTGTTGTTTTGAAAAAAATATGTCAGAACGCAAAACCAAAATAATTTTAAATATTTTAACGTCATAATGAAAGCAAAACATGAAACAATTTACAGTAATGAGAGTGTGTTCAGAGAAAACTAACATTTTACTCTCCTGTAAAATTCCATCTCTCGGAGTTAAGGCTTTCTCCCTTAATATGGCAGAATATATACCTACAAAACAAATCATATCTCATACGAATAAAAACTATTTTAAACTATTAAAATTTACGGTTACCGCCCACTTAAGAATGACATTCAGTCCTTGCCCGAAGAGTGTCTTCTATTCGTACATTGGCACAGTTCCACATAATAACGTATTTGCTAACACGCTGAAACGCTTTTGAAGATCGTGTTGGGTGGCGCCCTTAAATCTGTTCGGCAGGAAATATCATTCGTGCCGAATATTGTTCGTCTTGTATCAATGACTTCAAATGACTTCTCTGCCAACATAGCCATTGTCCACCCTATAGTTTTGTCATGACGGCTCTTCAAATTGAAACATTTAATTTTTTTTACTTGCCCATAGCAATAACTCATGTAAAGAAATAAAATAATTCACAAATAATTTTTTTTTTCAGTGTCGTTTCCACTTTATATTCAGGAATTTGGCGGTTCGAGGATAAACACCTGTGGTTATTAGGACATGGTGTACCTGCGGTGGTTTGTCATTGCCTTTTGTAGTGATGGAGGTGAAGGGACAAACACAGCACTCGGTCTAGAACCCTAAGAGATAACATTAAACTAGTACCTCCCTGGCTGGGAATGGAACCCTAGACCCTTGACCCACAGACCACGAGCTCTTACTATCACTAAAGTTAATTCTACTACAGGTTAGAAAGAAAATGTGTTTTCTTATGCGAGAGTTTGGAACAAGGAAAAGTTTCTTCCGCTAGTTTCGCTGCTATCGCTAAGGGACAAAAAAAACACACAAAACTGCAGTAAAATCAAATATAAACATGTTAGGAAATGACAGAAATCATTTAACTTAATTTTAAAGTGAAAAATGAAACCAATTTCGAGTTTTAAGTTATCAACCTGATGTAACTCAAAATTCAGAAAAGCTCTGTGATTGGGCAGTTTGCACCCAAGAACGATACCAGCGCTCTAGCGGTAGAAATTTTCCCTGTGACAAACTTTTAACATTGATCTTTCTAGCCTGTAGTAATATTAACCTTACTATCACTGAGCTAAGCGGTCGGAATAAGAAAGTATAGATCTAAGATGATATAATTAACAAAATGGTAACAATGTTTCGGTAAAAAAAATACAGAATCTCAATTTTTTTAAAAAATTGAAAAACCTTTCGGCGAGTTAAGAATAAATTAAATTTGAGTGGACATAAAGCCAGTTTTCTCTGTGAAACGTTTAATTTATGTACGCAAAGTTTATAGTGAAACAGTAAAATTTTCATTCTGACTGGTTATTGTGTAAAGCCTAGTGGTTTAATTTATTAGGACGAAATTGTCTTGGTGAATAAAGTTTTCAATTTGTTACGTATTCGGTAAAATATAAAGTACTGTTATGTTTGCTGCCGAGTTTTATTGCGATGAGAAGGATGATATGTGTCAAGCGTAAGGCAGCGACTAAACGCAGGGGCAAGGTAAGTCAGGGTAGTACAAGAAAACCCACTACCAATGACAATGTCCGTTACTTTTTCACAAGCGAAAATCTGTATAGAACTCACTAAGTATCGAACTCCAGCGTCAATAGGCAAACTATTTGGAAATACTTCCGTTAATAAATATATAAAACACAGAAAGCATTGTACGGGCCACAAAGTAAGTGAAGCTATTACTTACCACACCGGCAGACAGTACTTTCCTATTGATCAAATAGTCTGCCAATGGCGAAACGCAGTACATCGTCAGTAATGTCGCGGCAATTGGAAGAGACGTCAGGAAACCGGAATTCTGTGTGTTTTGTTTCATCACGTCTGGAAAATAATGGATTCTTAAAAATTAGACTTGAAATATTGTACAACGTGTATCTAAATCACACTGGAGAACTTTAACAGGTGTTTGCTGAGGTGAAAGTAGAATGTTTGATGTAGGGAACTCATGGTCCAGCTCACATAGGAAACGCTGCAGACGCTTCCAAAGTTTGAGAAAATATAAAAAAAATTTTGTGATATTTAAGAAACTACTTGGTTGACAGAAACAAATCTCTGGTTACGAAATAGTTTAACTGAAGCAATAATAACGTTAAGTAATTGTACATTTAACACACATCAATTACTTTGAAATGGGGTGGAACCACCCAAATTTTTTTTGGGAAAAAATTTATGTGACAGTAAAAAGTTAGTATTTTTGATCAAACATTATTAAATTGCGGGAAATTTAGAAAAATAAATCTCTCTTGCAAATACTGTCAACGCTTGTCCTTTCATGGCAATCATTTAATACTTGATTCGACAGAGAAGCATTTTTGCCTGCCATGTATGCAACCAGGAATTACTGAGTTAGTACTCCACCGTACTGGAATGCGTGCTACAACACTGTTTGCATGTGTGATTGTCCCACTTTAAAGTGGAATAAATTAGTACATTAAATCGAAGTCTCCACTAGCCATATCATTTTTTGCCATCATGAAAAATCTACGTGTGATAAAACTGGTGGCCTCCCATTTCATTGCAGTACATGAGTCGGCATATCAACGACTGTCGTAGTATTTCGTAAAAACTTGATGTATTATGAATTTTGTCATTGACAGTCATTACCATATATAAAGATTATCCTCTGATTCAATAGATGTGTCGTTCATCAGATCCTTGATGAAGCCTCACAGGAAATATTCGAGCGGATTAAGGTCCGGAGAACACGCTGGCCACGCAACATGGACGCCTCTTCCAATCCACTGTGCTGGGAATGTCATATTGAGGTTATTACGTATAGTTCTTATGTTCCTCGGAGGGACACCGTCGTGTTCAAACCACATATGTTGCCGAATCGCGAGCGGAAAACTTGGAGGGACTCTGGCAACGTCAGTTGCAGGAATTGGCAGTATCACTGCGAATAAGCATGTCGAGGAGCCAAATCCGTTGGTGACAACGCCTGCACCTTTCGTACGTGGTACGTACGTAGCAGTTGCAAGTGCATAACACGTCAAACAGTTGAATGAGAAACCCCCATTCCATTCACAATGGCACTGGTGCTTGTTGAGGGTAATCCTCCACAACGTTGAGAACTTCTTCATCCACATTTGATGTACGTACATTCCTCGGGTGTCCAGTGCCTCCTAGCGTCTTGAACGTACGTGTTTCACACAGTCTCTGGGCGACAGTTGTGAAGGACGTGAGATGAGGTTTCTCCGCGCTGGAAATCGCTCGCAATACAATCGTGCAGCAGCTCGTGCATTACCTTTCACTTTACCGTTACAACAGAACCATATCTGCCATAGTTGCGTCAGTGTGTTGCAATGTCAAGTTGTAGCATAATGCATGCAATGTACATTGAAGTGTGTGTTTGTAGTTTACAATATATTGTCTTGCTCTGGAAGGGGAACTACACCAGAGATAATAGGGTGTTGGAGAGGAGGGTAGTACTACTTACACCAATGTTATTGGAGAAACCCACTACACGATGCAGCTGACGCTTCTGAGTTGCCACGAACCAACTACCCACACATCACTCTAGTCTGGCACACAGTCATTTCTGGTCCATACTTGGCTTCTCTGTAGAATCAAACATTTAATGACTGCCCTAAAATGACGTGCGTAAAGCCCTATACACAACTGAAAATTTTAGCATTTGATTTTATGATAGCTTTCAATACATTGCTTTTTATGGAGTCGTACACAATGGCGCCGCCAAGTGTAAAGTCAAGCAGACTTGACTTTACATTTTCGATAAAGTGATAACCTAAAGTGAAAGTCAAGATGACCGTTCGCAAATAACTGCTGATTATGCACGTTATAATAAAAGTTATTTACTTATGTGCGTCCTTTTATTCACCAGTACTAAGATTTCATGAAATGTGTAAACAGGTATGGTTTACACGTGTTGGAAGAAAATCTGCAAATAGAATTTGAGAAGGATTTGTTGATGAACTGTAAGTTTCGTCAATAGATGGCGTGGGTTTTGTTCTGTAAAATATTATCATAAATGAAAAAAAAAACATTAAATCCCTAGGCTTATATTTGTATATCTTCGTGGCATTCCTTTATAACAAATACATAATGATTGAAATCACAATCCATCCATTTAAAAAAAAAGTATTATAAAATCGTTTTACAACTGTCGTTACTTTAATTTTACGTTTTTATTTTGTATTGTCAAAATACTTAAAGTAACGGAAACGTAAAGTCAAATGTTAAAGTAATCAATCGTGTGTAGCCCTAAAGACGGTTTTTGAAACAGAGATTTATTTTTCTAAATTTCCCCAACATTTAATTACGTTTGATCAAAAATTGCATTTTTTTACTGTCACATACATTATTTAAAGAAATGAGGATATTGCCACCCTCTTTCAACGTGATTGATGTGTATTAAATCTACAAATCCTACACGGTATTATTTTTTTCGGTACAACTACTTCATAACCAGAAATTTTTTTCTGTCAAGCAAGCAGTTTCCTGAATATAAAAAATTTTCATATTTTCTCAAACTTTGGAAGCGACTGTAGTGCTTCCTACGTGAGTTGAACCGTGGTTTCCCTACACCAAATATTCTATTTTCTTTCACCTCAGCAAACACGGTGTGTTTTAGATACACGTGTATAAACAAATAACTCTAAAAGAAAGTGACTGACTAGCCGGGATTTTATATCAAATACATTATTATGTGAATAGGCTAACATTGTACAATAAGCATATGATATTAGAAATATTTAGCAAAGACTGTTACTTAACGGCTATCATAACATCTTAAATATTGGCGAAGTGTATTTATTAGAAGTTACAAAGACACTTTAAAAAATATATCTACAGTTCGGCTATTTTCGTTATTTTACATAGCCTACTTTTAAGTATGTTTATCCCATGAACTACGTATTTGTACTACGTTTAATACTTTGTTTATTATATAAATAACTAAATAAATCAAAAGTATGCGATTAATTTGCTAATTTTACTTAACTTTAAAAATTTATTTAAAAAATTTAGCAATTTCAAGAGTTTATATGAAAAGTACTTCGAAAATGAAAACGCGATAACAGTGTGAAACTGCTCAATTACCCAAAGAGAAAAATATAATAAAATGTAACAACGAAAACAAATCTTCCAAGGTGTTTCAGGGTCGTCTGACTTCGTTCTGTGATAATTTTAGCCATTGTCATTATCCTCTTTCAGATGATAATCTGAAGAGACAATTATAAAAAATATTGCTGTTTTTGAAAAACATTGTGTATAAGTAGTGGTGCTGCAAACTTTCAGGGACAGTGGAGAAGAGCCGTAGCTTATGTTTAAACTAGCGAATCACAAACCGTAATTTGTTGCCTCAATCATCTTTAAAATAAAATTTACAAACGAAATGACAAATGAGTTAATAGCTATTTTGAATGAACGGATTTTTTATCCATTAAAAAATTGGCATTTACTTTTAACATTAACCGCAGCGATGATTATGTGGCTATGAATTTCTCACCGACAATACTTAATAGTGAACGCAAGCATAGTAAATTGCTATACCGTTTAAATTTCGTTCGGTTTAGTGTTAAGATCACACGTCATTTGCAACGTTATCCATGTACGTAGTATTGTTCAAAAGAGCGAAGAAATTTTCAGCTTAATAAAAAGGTTTGCGTTTAAAATACACTAAATTTAAAACAGTTTAAAAAAATGGTCTATGAAATTTCAACGCTCGAATTATTGTATTTAAATTATTTTAATTTAATTATTTTAATTAACATGACGTAAAATTAGAACATTCTTCTAAAGATATTGCTACGACTATGCATCTAGCATTACATTACTCACCTCTCATGTATGATGGCAACATAGTTGTGAAAAAGATGAAAGCGCCGGCTACTGAAAGTGCTACAATGATGGCTGCCCACATAGGAACTGAAGTCAAAATTTTTGTATATGGAATCGATCGCGTCTGCAAAAACAATAATTGTTAGCTTTACAATGTAAAAATGGTAACTAGCAGGCTACTATAAGGCGAAAGCGTTTGGAGTTGTTATAATATTCAGGTACTGAAATAAATTTGACGGTACTAAATGCGAACTTATATTACCCACATAAATTTGAAAGATAATTACTTTATCTCCTATTCATTGGCGCAGAAAACTGTAATTAAAAGTGAATAATATGTGTTGACTATTATAAATTAAACGTACGTTACTCTCTTGTTTTACCGAGGTAACGATTTTGACGATCAAATTTCTCGAAATATAAATAATTGATTTTCAGAGCAGGGAACATATTTGTTTTCATGATATACATTGAATTACTTGTAGTTAATTGATGGTCAATATTTAGTTGAAAAATATATACAAACATGTAAAATTTTACTGGACTAGATCAACAAACATATAGCACACTTAATTTTTTTAAAACAGTTTTGGAAACGCAAACTACAAATTAACTCACACAAACAATGCAGTCAAAAGTTTGAATGAAAAAATTGTGACAATATAAACAGCTGTTTTATATAAAGTCTATAAAACGTGAGTAAGTACATTGTTAAAAAGAAAAGTGTTTACACGTTGTTAATGGTTTTAAAAACTTTGATCGATTCGAAGAAACGCACTAAGAAACCATAATGATGATATGATTAAAAAACAGATACGGTGCGTTTTCTTTTTTTTTTTCCCCTATAACCAGAGGGTCTTATTCGGCTGAAACGGTTTATGGCCCTTATCAAGCCAACAGTTTTTGTAATATTATAATAAACGCTGGTGGCTTTGTTTCCCAAACCATTTAATTGCAGATGTGTTATTACATTCACATGGCCTTAAACTAACTTACGTTCTGAAGAAAAAAGTAGGTTTATGAGATTACTTTCTCTACTGTGTGTGTCTGTATGTGTCCGTGTGTGCGTGTCTGTCACCTAAAAACTTTTGAACCCGTGGAACGAATTTCAGTCAACTTGGCACACACACAATACAAATAACTTGACTTGACTTTTGTCAATTTTGTGTACGCCATGTTCATGTCTTCAAAATGGCGGATATTTTATAATTTTTCGATCATACTAAAGAACCTTATTTTAGCATTCCATCAAAATCGTTACACAAAAACAAACTAGTGAGGCGACTTCGTGCTGTATATACAATTGAAAATTGCGGCCGTTTGAAATTTTTTGTTAGCATTTTATGCAATATCTGAGGAAATATATTTTTCGAATTTCATGAAACCCGATGCATATTACTACACACATATTTCATATCGGCTGTGATATTTATATATTTAACATAATGTGACATAACTTTGGAAATACTATTTCTGAATTTCATCGAACTCGGTACATAATATACTACATGAATGCTGACTTGACTGTTGTAATTCGTTCATACTGTGTTCATGCATTCAAAATGACGTATATGTTCATAATTTCCGCACAATATGCCATTTCTAATATATGTATATCTTCTGAATTTCTTGTGTATGTGTGTGTGTGTATATATATATATGTATATATATATATGTATATATATATATATATATATATATATATATATATATATATATATATATATATATATATATATATATATATATATATATATATATACATACACACACACATTATATATATATATATATATATATATATATATATATATATATATATATATATATATATACACACACA
The DNA here is from genome assembly GCA_003012365.1 of Medauroidea extradentata. NCBI lineage: Eukaryota > Metazoa > Arthropoda > Insecta > Phasmatodea > Phasmatidae > Medauroidea > Medauroidea extradentata. The sequence continues at coordinate 24,440 of PNEQ01097060.1, read as the reverse complement.
CACACACACACACTTTTTCTGAATTTCGTTAAACGCAGAGCACATATACTACATACATAACTTTCGTATATTTCGTTCATCCTATGCTCATATTTTCTTTGTGCCCGCACATTTGAATGTTTAGCATAGTATGACATATCTAAGGAAAAATTCTAACTTTAATTAATCTTTGTACACATACACTTCTAGGCAAGTTGACTTAATTATTGTGAATTTCGTTTATGCTTGGCTTACATTTACATAACAGCGGTCAGTTTTCTATTTTTAGTTTAACTTGGCATATCTTAGAAAATACTTTATCGTGCTGCCTCGACTTTACATGTATTGTTCATTTCGTCTTCACATTTTTCACTGGTGGGCAGTTGAGTATTCCTTTTCGAACTCACAAATTAGCATTATAACAACTTTATCAAAGTATCATCAAAATTGGTACACATATAGTACTTATAAATTTGACATGATTTTTTTATTTTTAAATTTGTACCGTGTTCGTGCTTTCGAAATATAGGCGGTTTGAACATATTTTGGTCACATGAACTATCAAAGTAACCGTTTTACAGAAGAAGTATTTCACATTCGGTACAAATATGGTATTTAGCAAGGTGACTTTGTTATGTTTTTTTTTTTTTTTTTTTTCACATCTTGTTCGTATTGGCTAAATGTTGGCTGTCCGAGCATGTAATGATCACACGAGACAAATAGGGACCCATTTTTTAGAATGTCATCTCAGCACTCATTTAATACTTACGGAGTTATCTCATCGTTTTTGTACTTTGTTTACGCCTAGTTATTTATATCGGAACGGTGACAATTTTAATATTTTTGATGTCTCGAAATATCTGAGTAAACATTCTTCAGAATTAAATCAAACTCGGTACGCATAGATTTCTTAGTAAATTGTTATGATTTTGAACTATTTTGTTCATGCTGTAATAACAGATATTCAGTGGTGAAATTTTAGAATTTTATTATTTTGTGAGGTATCTTAATGAACCATTAATCTGAATTTTAGCCTACTTAGTACGCACGTATTACCTAATATAGAGACTTAATTTTTTTAATATTTCGTTCATACTGTATTCAGTTCTTAAAAACTGTTGCCTTTGCAATTTTTTTTGATCACATGAAATATCTGACGACTATTATCCAAAAGTTTCTTCAGGCTTGATAAACATTCAGTAGTAAGTAATGTAACGTGGATTCAATGTCTTTGTTTGATATTGTGTTTATTAATACACATCACCAATTTCGAATATTTCATGTCATGAATACTTAATTACATTTAATACGCGTATGTCAAGAACTACAGGACCAACAGAAATCATACGTAATATTCATTTACTTTATTATAAGAAACTAATTTGACTAGTCTTTATTGTTAAATGTGCAGTACGCTAATATGAACGAGAATAAATCAATAAATTATTAATGTTTGTAGATGTACGTTAATGATTTTGACTTTCAGGGTATAATTTGTACCCCTTTTGAGGAAAGTAGACTTGTAAGTTTGCTTGTAACTTCTGTTTTATATTTAGCGTAATACGACATCGACGAAGAAATATATTTCTGAAAATCATTTAACTTTGTGTGCTTTTACTACTTAGTAAGATTACATGAAATTTGATTTTTTGAGCTGTGCCGTGTTTATGTTTTCAAAAAGGTGGGTAAGTACTTTAAAATTTTTTGAACATACAGTATTTGAAGAACCATTTTCCAGAATTTCATCAAACTCGGTACAGTTATAGCAGGACCCACTTATTAAGGCGACTTAACACTTATGCTCTTGTTCAAGACGTGACAATATTTTCAAAATTGTGGTTGAACTTTTTTGTACAACCCGAGCTACCCAAGTAAATGATTTTTTAGTACTTATTAAGTCTGAGTATACATATAATACTTAGTAAGTTAACTGACAATTATATCCCTCTGTATTTAGTTCATGTCGTATTCATATTGTCGAAATGGATGCAATTCTATAGTTTTTGAACACATTAAATAGCAAAATAATCATTTATTAAAATCTAATCAAACCTGGTGTACGTATACAGTTCTTGGTTAATAAACACGTCTTTGAAGTATTTTGTTCACTTCGTATTCCTATCTTAAAAGTGGCGTCCATTTGAAAATTTGTTAACCTCACGAAAAATGGAAGGAACCATTTTCATAATTTCATAAATTAGTTACGTGCATAGTATTAAAATGATTTGAGTTATATGTGCTTTGTTTATATCATTTTTATTATATAGAAATAGTAACTATTTAAGAATTTTTTGACCTCACGAGATACATTAAGATGTCTTTTCCGTATTCATATATAAACAGTTGTGGCCTTTAAAATTGTTCTTGATTACATGAGCTACGTAAATTAACTATTAATCAGAATTCCATTTTACATAGTACATATGTAGTACTTAGTACAGCGATGTACGTTTTAGGGGTTTTGTTCATATCACGTTAAGATTTTGACAATAATGGGAGCATAAATTTATTTTGAGCACATAAAATATCTAACGGCTAGCTTCAAGAGTATCTTAAGACTCGGAACACATTTATTAAAAGTAGCGCGAATGTAATGTTGTTGGTTCTTGACGTGTTCGGTTATCGACACGTCACGATGTCGAATATATCACAATATGAATTCATGTTTTAATACACATATTTGAAGAACTACAGAACCAATAGAAAGGAAATTTTATATTCATACACTTTATATACATACCTTGCATTAATGATTCTTTATATTTATACACCCACCTTGTTAGAGAATAGCACAATACTAACTATAGGGTTCATTTACACGCAAATTGAAGAAAGTAGGATTCTAAGTTATGCTGGTAATTTCTCTTTAAAAATTACCGTAAGAAATATACTTTATTTCCTATAAACAATGCCGTTTCATTTATGCAGATATTTTACTGTACAGAAATATGTTCTGGCCGTTTAGATACATAAGGAAATTATCCTGTGAAATTTAGCGCGAACGGTGGTAATTGTGATAGTAATTATATTTATATACTAGCTGTCCTTTGCGACTTCGCCCGCGTGTACTATAGAAAAGAGAAACTAACTTTTAATTACGTATTAATTGATGGTGTTACTATATTCTCTGTGTGTCTTTAAAACAACAAATACAAACAGCTTAATCCAGTCCACTTCTCTGAGCGTACTTTATTTGCAGAACATATTTGTTTTTAATTCATCTTTATTTATCTGCAAAATAGCTGCCAGGCTGCGGCTTTGTCCGCGTGAAATTATGTAATGTAAACAGTAACTCTGGATAAAATATGTGATGAAGGCATTTAACAGCTAGCGTACTCAATAACAGTGAGCTATAAATTGGCTTATCTCAGTGTAAGGAGCGCGCGCAATATGTTCGTATGATGTCATAGTAATTCCCATCGCAAAGTCTTGCCGGGATACGAAACCGCAACCCTACCTCTCACACACCACAAACTTTATACAATACCTGAGTGAATGCTTAAAGGCATGTCGTGATAATTCTTTCGTATGTGCAGGCTACAGTCCAAAGAGGTTTTATTTATGAGTAGGTTAGCAAAAAGAAACTACTGTTGAATTATTTCTCATGATCATTCTCTTTTTCGGGAAACCGTAACATTTTACTGCTTTTCACATCCTTAGTTTTCAAATTTCATAAAATCCTGAATTTGATTTGTAGATATTTACGTAAGCTTCATTCTTACAAAAAAATCATCTCGAGATCAACGGGTACAAGCGTTACAGATGCTTATTCGAAAACACAATTTTTTAAACAGCTTTCAAGGACGAATTTCGAAAAATTCTGAAAAATACTAGTTTGATATTTACGTAAGATTTATTTTAAAGTAAAAACCACTTCCATATTTCCACTAGTTTAGGAGATAAGTGGAATTAATTAAAAACACGTTATATTTTTTTAAAGAGCTTTCAAGGACGAATTTCGAAAAAATTCAAAAAATACCATTTATATATTTACTTTAGCATCATTTTAAAGAAAAAATGCTTCACTATCTGAAATGGTTTAGGAGAATTCACGGATTAATTTAAATACATTTTACGGCGTTTCATCCCCTTAATTTTTGAATTTCGCAAAATCGGAAAATTTGTCGGTACGCATTTATTTGGGCAATATTTTAAGTTAAAAAATTTGTGATAGTTTTCCCGGTTAACGAGAAATCAGGGATTCTTTGAAAAAAAAACATTTCACCCCTTATCACCCCCTTAATTATCGTATTTCGAAAAATTCTTAGCGTTTGCATACGGGGCAAGGGGAAGCTTCCCGCAAAATGTAACGGTTCTAGGTCCAGCGGTTTGGGCTGTGCGTTGGTGAGTGAGTGAGTGAGTGAGTGAGTGGGTCAGGTCACTTCATTATATATATTAAGATTATTTTATGTTTATTGAATGTTTAATCACAGGCGCTATTGTTACAGTTGGTGCACAATTTCACGTGAATTCTTCCCTATGTATCTAAGTGGCTACAACATATTTATGTACATTAAATTTGAGCAATAATGAGATGACTAAATTTTATGAGAATAAGCCCATATCTTACATTAGTTTTAAATTTAAAAAAATGAATGTACAATGGAGAAGAATATATCAAATCCGCAACTGAATAATACAGTAAATAAAATCACCAACGTACGTAATAAATATATCATTTAAATTAAAAATATAAAAAGCAATTGAAATATGAAAACTTTAAACTGAAAAAGTAACTGCGAAAAACTTAAGTATATTTTGTGTACATATGTACCGATTCCGTTAGGAAAGCATAAACCTTGAATTACGTTACATTTTAATTAAAAATTTTAGTTTATGTCTCATTATGTAGGTTTGTTCTTGTTGTAATGTTACATTGTTTTTATTAGACTTATTTTTTTATCTAACTGCTGTGTTTTCTTAGCGGTCCGAAGACGCATTTAAGGAGCAAAAATAATATTTTGTTATAATTTTACTTACTAAGGGATCGTTTTCTGTGTGGGTATTTTTAATTTTTAATTTAAATATAACGCGTGGATTTTTAATCTATAATAACTCGCTTGTAATAAAAAAACACATCGACATTGATTTATCCGTTTGGGAGCTGCGATGCTACAGACAGAAATACAGACAGCCGAACAGACTAGGGCAAAAAGTACGACATTATAATATATAGATTACAAATATTAGGCCCATAAACAGTTACAGTCGGATAAGGCTGTATGATTATGGACCAATACAAAATCTCATGCGAATTTATTTGTTTCCTAATCAAAGCATCATGAATTCAATGATGTTTTCTTAAACATATTTTAAGAATCATCTACCTTATATTTACTTTAAGATGCATATCCACCAGAGTGGCGGAAGTCATTAACTCCACAATTTATTCATTCAGAAAATATTTGTACTACACTACCTGTTTGGTATCGCGAAATATACATTAGAATTTTGTTTAGTAAATTATCACTTACAAATCCCATACTCTTTACTTAAGAAGAAAAATTTTATTTTTATTAATAATCATAAAACACAGTTTCACCTTACGCATTAATTAGCTGTGTATTCACTGACGTTTTAGAAAAATGTTTATTTACTCAGCGTGCCACTATTAAAGTTGTGTACCTATAGGGAATTAGCATGCACTGATTAAAATAAGATCAAAGTTAACTCCTTAAGTATGAAATTTACCTTTCGGTTTAGATTTTGTCCGTTTCGGAGAGAATTATGTATGTATAGTAGCTCAGATCTTGACATCTTCTTATCAAGTTCAGGATATTCTCTCACAGTATAGAGCCATGCTATAAACCATACAATACCAACGCCACCTGCAAAACACAAACTACATGACTTTAAGTAGATTTTTAACACATGCAGATCCAATTAACATCACATCGTTGTACACTTTTGGCAAAACAACGCGGTATATTAATTTGATCACAAGTACTGTAGTATTATTGTCCGAATTCATTCGAAAAGTTGAAAAGATTGCTTGATCCCACACTGAGTGACCAAAACAAATTGCACCAGCATGCGAATAACTCACGTTGGTAGCATAAATTAAAGGCGTTGGGGATATGTACTACTCGCATTTACAATATTTCCCTTAACATAAAACTTACATTTCAATGGGAGGGAAATTATTATACTCTACGATACACAAGCCTTCTTAGTTACTTGTAATTAAAAGTTATATTTTTTGGAAGTAAGATAAAATATTAAACATTTCACTAGATTAAGATAAACAAACATAGATCATATGTACTGTAGGATATAAATTATATTAATATGTGCGACGTTTTCAAGCATAAATTAATACATCACGTGAACATATTTTGTCAACATAAAGCTCATTTCATCAAAACAATAAATACAAAGGAACCAAAAATACAAAAGAACTGCATTTTGTGATTTCATATCTTTTAGCACATAACCTATACTATTGAATTTCAGTGTAAATTATTTAATTCGCGTAAGTCAGTTGGTTTTTGTTATTAGCATGTTCCAGTAACTTGAAAATTTCGACTTTGACCAGCCGCTATGGGAAGACTATGAGAGCTAAAAAAGTTTAACAAGTGGAAAACGTAGTCAAATGCAGCGTCTGTAAAACTAACACTATGTCGTACAAACATACAATTATGAGTTTTTGCCACGTGAACACCCTTGTCATCAAGGTATGTAAAATAAATTTAATTCATTCCACTTCTCGTTTCCTTAAATATTCTATACGTTTTGTTGTCTAAACGCACGAATTTTAGTTTACATTATCGTGGGTTGATCAGATAATCTCGAAATTTTAATAGACCTAGAAACTATTTGTTGTTTTAAAGACATATAAATATCCTAATAGTATTGACAGTAGTTTACTCCGTTTTATCATTTCGTGGTATATATTTATTTTAATTCATTTGATTTTGTTTCTATACATGGGAAGATGAAGTTAAGGTAAATATTGCAAAAGAAAATTAATATCGTATTGTAACTTGTACAAATCATAAAATAAGTTTTAATTCGTCACTCATATTAATACAATGTTTTTGAAAGAGAAAAATATTAATTTACAACTTTATGAGTAACCATATTTTGAAGTTGATTCAACAATGTGTGTCAGTAAATTGCTTTACTTATTAAAAAAATCACTTTCATTCGAAAAAATTCTTATCCATTATATCTCGAGAGAAAATACACTATAGTAAACATGCAGAAAAAAACTATGTTTCTTACCTGTAACGTAAAATATTGCACGCCATCCCCAGTTGTCAGCAATGAAACTGGAAACAGATATTCCTGAAACAACTCCCCAGTACAAACCTGTTATTACGAAACCAACACTAGAGCTTCTCTCTTCCATTGGAACCCAATTTGCATAAATCATCTCCAGACTAGGACCAAGTATGCCCTGTTGAACACCGAACGCCGACATATAACACTGTATATGTTTGTATGTTGTGACTATGCTTTCACACTACATGCGTATGTATGTGTTTGTGTTAACTGTAAGCAACTCTGTGTCTATGATGTATGTTTGGCTGTTTAAAAATACACATTTGCAAATATTTATGTACTTATATGCATGTACACGTGTGTATAATTGTGTTTATGTTTGTGTAAATGAATGTGTGTTTGTGTGATTGTGTATGTTGTATGTACGCAAGCACGTTGTCTGTATATTGTGTGTGTTAGTATGTGTATGTCTGTGTTCATTTACGTTGAGTTTATATGTAGTTATTCAGGCGTATGTATAGTTAAACTATTCAACATATTGTTCACTGAAGAAGGAAGAGGTGATTTTGACAGATTGTATGATGAAGGAAAGCGGTAATGTTCTCTAGTAAACAAGGGTTTCGGAAAACAACAGAAAATGAAAAAGAATGAATATATATGAAATAGAACCTTGTTTCTTCCGAATTTTAGCCCAATTATTCACTAACGCTTCACCTCGCTTGGTTCTTCTTAATCATGTGAGCCTATAAACCTTGTACGATATTATAGTACGTTTGTATACGCTCTTCGGCGTAGGCATAGGCTACTTAGCTCCCAGCTTCCGAAAGCATACAAGGAAAAGAAACCAGAAGTTTGTCACTTTTCGTTAGTACAATAGCATTCTAGCCTGACAAATGAAATAACAATACGATCAATATACCAGTGGACATTATGCACACGGTAACTAAACTTAAGAGAATAATTTTGCCGTGTTGGCATATTGCGTAAATAATGTGTGCACAAAGGGCTACTTTCACTTTAGTTCTAGCCATTATTTTATTTTCATTCAATATTAAGTGTAAAATATCAAAAAATAAAACAAAACAGATATTCACACCAAAGGCAATTGATTATTCTAGACATGTTAAGGCCTAATTTATGAAATTAGTAAGGTATATCAAAATGCAGAATTTCAATATTGTTAACTCTATTATATTTTTAAATAATCTAATCGTTCATCATTATTATAATGTGTAGGCTTGATAAATGCTAAATAATTATTACATACAATCTGCAGAAATATATTGATTTATAAAACCACCAAATACCTCTGTTTCAGTACAGACAATATTTAATAAATTAATATTACGTTCGTTAATTTTAGCTGTTTCGAACTATTTACAAACCATTTGTGTTGCCGAAAGATGTAGGGTAAGAAATACTTGCGGATGGTAAGAGCTGAATTTTTATTCAGATGCTTACATAGCCTATGTTTTTCCATTACTTTCAACAATGAAAGTACGCTAAAGAACATTTTTAAAAATATGCTTACAAATTAAATGAAATAACTGAGATATTTAAATAACTTCTGTGTTTTAAGATATTTATACTAATTTTGTACCAATCTTATGTTCAAATGATGAATTTAGTTAGAAATTTCTTGTCGTATTTTTATTTATAATATAACACAATATCAGTGAATACCAAGTGTCACATATTTTTGCGTACTAAAATTTTTATTAAGAGTCAGGAATTTGCACCTGTTTCGAAAATCCATTTTTTCACTAAAAAATGTCAATGAAAGATTTTTTTAAGTTACTTGTTATTAGCGTACTCTATCGATTATTAACTGATTAGGAAAAAAGTTCTGTAATATTTAGTAATATTGACACAATGGTTAGCCAATACGTGAATAATCACGTATACCAAAGTTGCTCTTTTAAAATAAGACTAGATATAAAAAAAAATTTGCTTGAATATGGAAAATTATTTTGTGAAAAATAGGGCATGTGTTTTCTTTACGTGTAATTTATTTTAAATTACACCAACAGATGTATTTAATAGAAAAATGCAAAATTCGCGTTATTTCCCGACAGCTGACTAGACTCCAAGTGACTATAGGCTTGTTCGACGTCTCCCGCTGGCTGATATTGTCGTGGCTTGCCGCGGAGAGAGCTTACACGGTAGAGAGACCAATCTCTGTAAAGACGTAACACACGTAAGTTACAACACACAAATGTTCGTGGCCAATTGAATCGCAGATTTTGCTCTGGTACGTATAGGAAAGTGAAGTTTAGTCTGCTACCAAATGATAACGCGAATTTGCGTGTCTCTAGTAATTCATATTCTCTCAAGATCAAGAATTTTTTAGCGAAATACGTTAAGAAATGCACAGTTGATTCCCAGCTTTGGCAATAAGGGTCATAAAATCTGTCAATATGAAATGTTGCAAATAACTGATATTATTTGATCTTTTCACCTGCCACCGAACATCAGAAGGTCTTGGTAAAGGTACACGGGGGAAAGTACCATGGTCTGCGCCTGTTTAAAGAACACCCCTTCCCCTTGCATTCGCCGGGAATAATTTCGGGAATCCCTGGAAAACCGAAATCAGGATGGCCGGGGGCGGAAATCAAACCCGAGTTCTCCCGAAAGCGAGGCTAAATTGTTACCAGTGCTCCACCTCGCTAGGTTTACATACACAACACCTTTACCAGAGACACTAATGTAAATTAAAATAATTGAAAATTGACATTTTATTGTATATGATTCTTAACTTAATATTATTTAATTTATTAGCATTGCGTTTCCGTCTGCATCTAAAGGTTAAGGGGACTCTCTAGTTAGGTTGCGCTTGTGTGTGAGAGGCAGGGGCGGTAAGGGTTCATTGACCGGCGTATGTAATACACTATCGCCTCTCCGCACCAGCCACTTAGCTGGTGTGCAGCGCTTTACTATTGTCCTTTTTCCTATGGGGCTTCAAGCGGTGACCACGTAATTTTATTTATGAGCAGCGCAGTTCAAAGTCTAACGCTTGTTTATATAGCTGTATTTTTCGAAAAAATTTTTTTATTTATCAAGATACGGCAGCCATTTTTGGCCATTTTGAAGGGCCAGAAAATGATGTTTCTGAAAAAAAGGGGCCGAATTTTTAGAACTATTCCGACATAATTTTAAGAATGTGTTCTTTTCGTACATTTAGAAATTTAATGCGCGTTAGGAATTTTCGTAAAAAAAGAATTATCGTATCTCTCTGCAACGCATTTGAAACACAGGAAGGAAGGGCCCTTAAGAATTACTCTTCTGCACTGTGCACATTTTATTTCGAGAGTAAACCAAAATGCAAATAAGTTACAACATCCGTTGACTGCTACTTAATTACTGGGCCAATCAGAATTATGTTACTCCTACAGTAAATAGTAACTAAATAAGTTCAGGCACCTAAACCGCTCAGCAGTTTCATGTTAACAGTTATGCATTACAACATTAGATATAGTGTTATCCTACAGCTCGTTATGGAATATTTTCGTGGGAAAATGATGACTCAACATTTATAGAAACAATCTGGTAGAAATATGAAACATGTAATTAAGACAACAGAAACATGTTCATTACCTCGCACATGCCTTCAAATATACGAAGAGCAACTAGTAGATAGAAGTTGCAATAAGCAGCAGCCGGTGTTAGTAATGTACTGGCAGCTGTAAGCGCTACGCCAAAGCCATAAAGCTTCACACCTCCATACTTCGCTGACAATATTCCTCCTAGTATATGAGTCGCCACACAGCCGTAGAAGAATGCGCTTAGTAGAAATCCACGTGTTTTCGCATCCCAATCAAAATCTTGACCCTGTAAAACATTATTTGCTATATTTTTCATTCAATACGATAAACATGATGCCAATTTTGCAAAATATCTCCATATGTCCAGTGATACAAAGGCGTAGAATATGACACTACGCTTAATATTTCGCCATATCCAATAAGCCAATAATATTACAAAAAAATTTAAAGGCAATATATGTATATAACTATTCAAAATCTCTATTAATATACACTAAACTAATACAAATTATGGTTAAATAGCTGCGTACTTTGCTAGCCTTCATATATGGTGAAGTTCTTGTGCGATAATGTGTGATTAACCCCCAAGATAATGCAATAATTCATTCCTTATTTGGGACAACAAAGCAGCCATAAAATGTACCATCCTTTAGCAGTAGCTCAGTTTAGTTATCCTTTTCATATTTTACAGCTTTTCCTGGCGTCAAAGAAATTCAGTTGTTAAAAAATAATTGTCAGCTTTTTTTTTTTCGAAAACAACTGCATCCCTTACGTCTGCAAAGATATTTTTTGTACTCCTTCATCGGCATCAGTAAGTTTATGCTATATCATTTCTAAAAGTCATTTTGACACAAACCGGCAGGATAACAATAACTGTGCTGGTAGTACAATCAATCCCAGGAACATAATAGAAAATATTCCAAATTGCGTTTAGTATTTCATTACGTAAAGTTTAGAAATTCCATGAAAATTTGTGGCGATATATTCTAAACATGTTCAAGTATCTGAACATGTAAGAAACCATTACAAACTCTTTTCCAGTTTTTGATGCTTTAAGATAAAAAATAAAAATTCAAATTACAAAATTATTTCCTAGTATTTAATTTGAAATTTAAATTTCAAGCTAGGTTTGTAGTAGTCTTAGATTAAATATTTGCAAAATTTACTTTTTTGCAACCTGCGATGTGATTGACAAAATTTACGATTTTTTGTGTCTTCGATTGCACTTCTAATAACTGCTAGCATACGAGGTTAATATTAAATATTTAATTGTTCGACGGAATTACAGTAAGTTAATTAAGCACTACTGGCCTAGCAAAGTAGCCAAATAAGTGTCCCAAATTTATTTGACGACGTGGAATTATTTTTCTTAAAATTTAGTTGAGTATAAGATTAAAAGATTCCTTCCAAAGTTCACTCGATATTCCGTTTAAGAAATGTGTGGTTTTGATCATCCTGCTTTAATGCACTTAATCTCTAACTCCACCTTATTAAAAAAATAAGAATTACCATTAATATATCCTTGGCACAGAGTGATTGTATAATAAGCGAAATATCAACATGCATTGGGCCCAAAGTTAAGTCTCATTACATTTATAACTTCGCACATCTTCTGATATCAAGATAACATACAAGTAAATCAACTGTATTAATCACTACAACATCCACACAACATTTGTCACGCCAACTATACATAATGGACGGCGTTATTTACTGGGGAATCCGAACATATGTAACACTATGTAGAAACTCTCAAGCTCCTTGCAGCATAAAAACAGTCATATTTTTATTTTCGATATTGATTGTTTACGTGACTACAAGCTCTTGCATTATACTTGTCTAAAATACCAAGAAAAGAAGCTATATAACTATAATTTTTTCATTCAGCAGCGGAGATATTTTCAAGAAGTATGGCACCAGCTATATTGAGCCATGTAATTTAAGGGAGAAGTACAACCGCCAGTGCATATTTGTTATTTTTTACGTCATAATTCTTGTTTCAGTTAAATTTTTGAAAATTTATTTTCCTTAAAGCTTAAAATATGTAGTGATAGAATTTCTAACTTAACACGCAATTGTATACTAGTTCTTTTACGGCATTTAAAACTGTCGTAAGTCAATAAGTAGGCCTACTATTCTTTTTCTTTAGACGTTTCAATAAACGTGCTAAAATAGGCATTCTTTCAATACACACTAGCATTAAATAAAGTATAGTGTCGTACTATGTGCTTTCAGGTAGCCTGAATTGTAATAATGAAACGAAAATGTGTTCCTAAAAATTAATAAATTTGAGTTGACAATTATCTTTCTCTCTTCAACTGTGAAATTCAATTGGCTACTACTACTTGAACTGCAAGGAAAACTTACGTATTCTGTGATCCCATGTTCGTTCTTAGTGGTACGGTTTTCTGTCATTGGTATGACAGCAACGCTGAGGTTAGTTCGCAGTACCTCTCTGGTCATCATACCAAAGAAGGCCATTATCATGACGATATATCTCCTTCTTCTCCAGAACAACCACCCAGACCCAAGACCATCATCCAAGACTCTTCTCTTCCTGAGGATTAACATGCAAACAATTATTGCAAAAAAGAACCAATGACTAAATTCACAAAAATTTTAAATCTTAGTCTTTTTTGTGTAATTAAGCATTAAACCTATCAATCTCCCGTAAACTTTAGTCTCAATGTTCAACAAAATTAAGTTTTTACTTTATGTGACTGTTATATAAGTTTACATATATGTCTGCAAAACAAATCTTTCTGTCAACAAATATTTAAACTCATGCTTAGTTTTCACCGAAAAATTTTTTGCCTGCAGCATATTACTGTAGGATATATGCTTACATATGTTAGGTTGAATATGAATATCCTTTAGTGTACTCGTGCGAATACAAAGTTCTTTGGTAAATATTTAAATTTTTTATACTGAAATTAAACAACGTGCCCAAATAGGCCTACATTATTGTCATTAGCTACGTGTTATGTCTAGAACGACGAATATTGAATGAAGGAAATAAAAGGCGTAACACATAGCGGTTATTTTAAATATAAGCCAGCGCGGCAGTAGTAGTAAAGTGACTTGCCTAGGCATAACGTTTTCATTAAATATATGAGTTCAGTTGACCGAAATAAATTTCAGCCAGACAACGCTGCTGATTATCAGAAGCCAATACATTACATGGCTCATTCTCTAGACATGCATGCAACGGTCTTGAAATAAGAAGTTACTAAATGCAAGTTTTGCAAAATAAACTCTACAGAAAAAAAACTTTATTTTAATGGCCATCGTGATAAATACATTAGTGTTTACTTTATTCGGAAAATGAAAAATATCATTCTAAGTACAAGGAGAAACAGCTTCAATAATTAACATTTTCAACTTACTTCATCAAGAATTCTTCTGTTTCGGTGACTGAAACAATACTCTTCTTCAAGTTCGACAATTTTAAACTGTCATACTTATCCATTTTTGACAGCTCTCTTACTAAAATTTGCTCTTTTAAAGTAGGTCTCTTTTGAATAATAGTATCTAAAAAAAAATAAGATTTATCATTAGTAAGTTACAATTCGTTATATCGTTCAGGAGAAAATATATAATAGAACTGTGCAGTTTTTTTATAGCATTTATATTATTTCTTAAAAATGCTTGTTACGTTATTCTGAATAAATATCCAATGTTTGCAAATACACCGTATAGCTATAATTAGTTAGCTCATTTCAACTTCGTTATCCGAATACGTAACGATCAAGTCAGTTTTTTTTTACAGGAAGCTTATGTATGTGACAAATTTTACCAGTGTACCTGTAGTTTGTTCGCGCAACGTCACTGCCACTAATTAAAAAATTAACACCCTCTTATGGTTAAAACAGCGGTTTCTCAGTAATCCATACCATAAACACAGTTTAAGGTTTATGAAAAATTAAAATGAAAAGTCATGAGCTCTAGAATTGGTCACAGTCGAGCCGCCGGCGCCGTACTGCTCGGTGTGGAGTGTTGGTATGCTCGAACACCTCTGCCGCTTTCGTACGAGTCTCTCGTATGCGAGTTTCTACTCGACTGGTAGTGGGCGGTCGGATTGATATTCCGCATACGAGAAGTTGACAAATCAGACAGTAGAGAACACATTTTTCATATGCGACATGTTAGTAATTCTCAAAAAATGTCAAGATTAAAATACTGAGTAGCTTCGTTTTCATAACTGACTCTTTCATAAATCAAAATAAATATTTTTTAGTAACTTCTAGTCACTTGTGTATTTAAAACGTGTTGAGTTATTTGGGAAGAACTAGCGGATGCATGTGAGAGATTTTATTCATGTTTGAACATTGTTGTAAACCCATCCTTACTTTACGAAAAATGAAAACACACAATCTATCAAGTCATGTTATTTTTTTCTGGGTTTTGTGTAGCGTAATCAACAAGAACACGTTCTTTAATTTTTTTTAGAAAATATAGTTTATATCCCTTAAATAGATTACACAAAGCGTAGATGGAAACAAATAAAATACGTTTTTACGTAACAATTCCACACGAGCTCTTTCGGCCAATGCGCGAAAAGATAACACACTTCGGAAAAAGAAGAAATGTAATTAAGACACCAGGTTCATTAAAAACACAGTTACTAGCCTAAGCTTTCATAAAACATGAATAAAAACGACCTTCTTGAGACTACCATACTTCAAAATAATGATTTATTGTACCGAAGCTTACACATGTGTTGAAAAACTTTAAATAGCGTAAGCAAAAGTGCAGTTTACTAAAAAAATTATTTTGAAGGCTCTTGAAAGTGGAGCATACCGTTTTCTGTCGTATTCGTTTCACCATTCGACTCGAGTGGCGTGCAAACACAAACATGGCAGTAGTCGAGATCCAAACACTTCCATTTCGACAGTTAAAATTACATTTGATGTATTCTTCGCCGCTTTTTGGAAACAAACATTTCGAATATAACATTGATAATAGAGCATTAACTTGTTCTAGAAACCTAATAACAACAAAACGGTTATTAACTGTATAAATGTATACGTTTTCACAACATAACCAAACTAAACGAAAAACAAGAAAAAAAACCTGTTTCTTTGATATCAAACCGTTGTTTGATATCACCTAGAAGAGAGGTATAGCCGAATGGATAGCCGACACCCGTGGCTCAGTTGGTTGAGCGGTTTTCGATTATCCTTCCATATCTATCGAATCAATCGAGATATCAAAGTGTTCTTTGCTTTAAATTGGTGCCTTTGTAAATATTCCAGGTACCATTTAAAATATATTTTCCGAATTCGGCCCTAAACTGGTTAAAAAGGAGTAATACGTGTTTTCGACTCACATTCGATGTATATCGATCCCATAGCTTTTTATATAGCGACGTGATTTTTGTTTAGGATTGATGCTTACTCAAATACCTAAAAAGTAATTTCAGGAATTTTCGAAATTCGCCCCCTAAAGACGTGAAAAGGGGTGAAAAGTGGTGAAAAGCATTTTCAATTAATCGTCGATATATCTTGAACCCAGTGGGCTAATGTTGTGTTTTTTACGTCCACGAGATATCAATAAAGTATTCTGAAACGTGATTCAAGGTTTTTTCGAAATTTACTCTCTAAGGTGGTGAAAAGACCTTGAATGTGTTTTAGATAAATCTTTGATATCTATCGAACCCGTCGAGATATACAATTAATTTTTGCTTCAGGATGATGATTACAGAAATGATCGCAAAACTGTTTTCAGATTTTTCGAAAATCGAGTTCTCAATTATGTGAGTGTTCGATTTTGATTCGACTGAACGGGCTAGATACGTGAATTATACTTCAGTTGGATACTTATACAAATGTCTAAGATGTAAATTTAAAATATTTTGAAATTCGACACCCAAGAGGGTGAAAAAGCACAAACATTTGATTTTCATCAACTGATGATATCTATCTAACCAGTAGCGATATTGAGGTGTTGTTCGCATCAGAGTGGTGCTTACGTAAATATTTAGCAAATTATATGTAAGTTTATTTTCACTTTATAAGATAACTTGATCCTTAATAATAAAACTAAATTTGTAAACTTTCATGGCAGACGAACCGAAAAGCAAGTACGAGCAGCGAGAAGTAACTTATACATGAGTTTCACTCTACAGTAACCTATCGAGACATGGTGTTGTACAACCTCTATGAGCCCAGCAGGACACAAATATATTTATATATTTTTTAAGAAAAACTTTTATTTTCATGAATTATTTCGACGTTAGGTGACGCAGTTGTTTGGTACTCAGGTCTAAATTCCGGGAGGTTCTGGGCTCGAATTTCGTTAAAAGCTGCGTGCAAACGTTTAATTTGGACACACAAAAACTACAAGGCAGATCGAATTAGTGCAATTTACATGTTTTCGTTTAAAAGGAGTAAAATTGCAGTTCGCTTTCCACTTAGGTTCCTGTACAACATCAGCTGACATATCGTCGGTATACTGCCATAACTGATTAAGTCATTAATGTTATTTTGTTTAAAAACACTATTAAATTGTAGATATTAACAAAAATGTGGTAAGTTTCTATACTGTGATGCAACAGTACGAAATAACGAATATACTTAAAACTTGGACAATTATTCGTGAACAACATATACATATTCCTAGCAATTTGACTTGGTCACTTTTGGCAGTAAAACGATGATATACCATCTCACTAATATTAAGTTTGCGGTACCAAATACGTTTCCGTGAAACCTTTTCCCACTGAAACTTTGTAATTGTAATAAAGTTCCAGTGAATATTTTTAAAATACGTAATTGAGGACACCGTCACCAATGGATGTGCACAGGGTAAATAAGATGTTTTTCATTCAATTAACATCTTACCTTAGTTGTCTGTAACTACCCCACAGCGTCAAATTAGCAGGGCTATAAATAAGGCCCAGGCGAAGTCGCTGTTAGTGGCAGGGACAAACTTAAGACTGCTTTTCGCGTGGACAGCTATAGCTACTTATCCTGCTGCAGAACTAGCCGCTTGGACATTCTAACATTTGATGACTGAATTACCAATCTTGAGTGCAAATAGGTTCTTCAATTAAAGTAAATATTACCAGATGCGAATAATACTCACGAGCAAAGTCGCGGGGGATTGCTAGTGTATATATATATATATATATATATATATATATATATATATATATATATATATAAACACACGCATATAACTTATGTAGGTCTCCTGTTAGTGTTGTGTCTTTGTCATGTAATAACTCTAAGTACTTCTTACTGGAATTGCGTGCATATTACCCTTGTATGTAGATATGTTCGTGACAGTTATTTAACACAGACCAGTATTCATACTATTGTGCCTAATACTATGTAAACAAATTTACCACCCTATACTTTTTCTGCGATTGACAACAATATTCAGAGTTAAATTTTGTTTGTTAGAACACTGGCCTTGGATAACTACTTAGCTAGAATGAAATATTTCCTAAAAAAACAACGTTTGTCTGCTTTTAATATCACAACTAATATAAATTTTCTCAAGTGTAATTTAACGTAATGATGTATAACAAGTACAACTTAAAATTATAGCGCCTAAACGGTGTACCTATAGCAGCCTTATAGTGTGCACCACAAGTACTGTTGGAAATGGTGTTTTTTGTGTTTTAAAGTATTTAGGAAACATTTTTTGTACCATATATCTAAAGCTCTTTGGAAAAAATGTAATACCATAAACTTATAAATTATGAACCTTAATAATGGAACTGTAGGGACCGTGCCGGCTGACTTATCAGATCACACGCCGCCCCGCCCTCCTGAAAAGGAGGTCCGGGTATGATTCCCCGGAAGTTGGGGAGAAGAATGTTGGACATTGAATTGTACCAACATGCAGGACGGTGTCGTTGGTCGGCGGTTTTTCTCGGGGATCTCCCGTCTCCTCAGCCCCTCCATTCCGGTGCTTCCCCCATTGCAGGGCCTCATTTAATTTCATTCTCCGAAGAGAGCAGATACCTACAAGCGCTCAGTCGTACATCTGCAGTTCTGGATGCGATACCCTAGCCCTCCTCATAAGATATGTATTCTACGAAATGTAACTTTTAACAATTATGTAGTTAGTGCCGGTATTACTTATTTCTAAATACTGAAGCTAAACTCTCCTTTTAAGAGTCACCAGGAAATTCAAAAAATATTAAAGTAGACAACCCAAAGGCATTTGTTAAAGGATAAATAGCTATAATTCGACATTTTAAGTTGTTTGTATTAAAGAGCGTTGTTATTGGTTCATTGAAAATTCAACACGAAGGGTAATGCATTTTAGAAGAAACATTTTTTTTAATTTCCAAAAGACAAATAAGAACAAGTATAGAAACAGAAATATGTTGTTTATTTCGGTGTAGTTAAAATTAACATTTGGTTGCATTGTAGTTATGCTAACTTAAAACTAAAATATATAACCAACCACCAAGAATAAATCTTGGTCGATACACACAAAAACATTCTGTCTCTCATGAAATTATAGAAAGTGTTTTCAGTAATACTTCAGCATAGTGCGAATCGACATACATATTGCACATCTCTGAAAGCAAAATAAGCTTGATTCAAGCTTGAATTAAGCTTGGCATGACAAGTCCGCTAGGTTGTCATATCAAGCCATAAGCTTGATTAATGCTTGAATCAAGTCAATTAGTCTCAACACGACAAGCCTGCAACAAGCTTGCCAGGAAAGCTTGATTCAAGGTTGCTGCAGGTTTGTAGCAAGCTTGCCTCGTACAAGGCAGGATACAACTGTAAAAAATAGGCTTGACTCAAACTTACCAAATTGGGCTTCTAATAGCAAGCCTAAATCAAGTCAATTGCAGGCTTGCCGCAATCTTACATGGTATGTGGGTTGTATCTTTACACATGGCTGTGCTACAATCCTACATAATCGTTACAGCAAGCAGGTGTTTACCTGGAATAGGTTCTCTGCATGGACCATGCACCTCAGCTGCAGCAGTTTGTCTCCAGACTGTCAAATCAGCACGGAGCGTCGTGCTGTACTGAAGGTACGTGAGTTTCTGCGAGAGAAAGCCGTCACGTCAATGCATTATCACGCGAGTACACTTGTTCGGCGCATACTATTATCTTCTCCTACCTCAACTCTTAACTATGCAACGGCAAATTTTTTAATGTGAATACAGCGGTTAAAAAATAACATATATCTCATATCTGAAATATCATATTTCTGTTTTATTGCTTTTTTACAGTAATTTTTTTTTCGAAACGAGTTAAATTATTTTAAAAACAGCATAGTTGATTACAAATAAAATTTCATCGTCATTACTTTTGGTCATATTTATTTATCCATAATATGCAACCATTTAAGTGATAAAAAACAAAACATTCATAAAAATATGGGGCGGCCATTTTTCAAGATGCCAGAAGAATGTCCAAGTGGATTTGCGGGGACTTTTAATATATTGTTTAATATGGTGTTGAAAAAAGTCTGTACAATTCCTGTGACAACTGAAACTCCGCACGTCAGCGGCGCACAGAAGTTATTTAAATTTTTTCAACAAGTATAGTCAATACTTGTGTAAGCTGTAGGAACGTAACAATTTATGAATGTATGACACTTTAGAAGGTTCAAATGGTCAAAGCCTATCTTCTATATTTTCACTATATTTAATAATTTTTATATGCTATTAAATGCTAGCGTGAAAATAGTGTAAGGTACAATATATATATTTTTGAAAAGTAATTGTAATTATAACATAACATATATTATTTTAAAATTTTAATTTAAAATTTGGGAATATTACCATGTTTGTCTGCAATTCACAGTCAATGTTAAAGCGACTGTTACACAATAAATACTTTTAATGGAATTTCATTTGCCAAAGAATAAAGGACAAACGGAATGACGATTCCAGAGAGATGTCGTAATGAAATAGCCATCTCATTACCATTGCGACCAATTGTTCTTGGAAATTTTTGTCACCCAATGGGTATGGTTTAATTGTTCATAATGGTGGTCTTAAAGTTGCAAGAATAGTATTTTCAATTTTTTGAGCTTTTTTTAAACAAATTTCATTGATGTAAAGTCACAAATCCTGCTCAAGAAGGTTCTTGCTGCCTTAAACATAACTTTTTCCCAAGTATATTTGTGAACTCATTCTACTTCTGTTCCAGCTTGGATCTCTGTCTCTCATACATGGTGGAAGACGTTTATAGCCATTCGGGTCGTAGAAATTCAGGACAATTCGTCTGCCACTAGTTGGCATCACGTGACATCAAGTGACAACCCCGCCAGTAAGATATCTAGAGGCATTTGTCCATGCACTCTTGCAGCAAGCTCATTCTGGTGGAAAGGACCATCCTGGTTGCTGGGTGACTTAATGAGTGGCCAATTACATGTACCAGTGTGAACTTGTATACTATACCTGAAGAAAGAGCTGCACACAACTATATTAACTACTTCTGCTGAAGGTGACATTACGATACACTTCTCTTCACTTACTCGGTTGAAGGCAGTGATAGCATATTGCAAACGTTTTCCGTATAATACCAGGAAGCCGTTAGATGACCGAAAAACTGGTATTGTTATCTGCACAGGAACTCAAGGATGCTCATATATAACGAATGGCTCAAACAGCTGAGATTTCCTTAGAAATAAAAAATGTTAAAATACTATGAATGACTGTAACACTAAGGGCCGTATCTATAGACCTCTTTCGAATAACAACCTACTGCTCACCAATGCTTTCTCTATGATGATAGCAGTTGGTTGTCATTCAAAAGAGGTTTATAATATCGGCCCTAACAGTTGACTTAGAACATTAAACCCTTTTGTAAGAAAAGACGAAATTATTCGAGTTGGCTGATGGCTTCAACTTCCTGGTTTACAGCTGGACCCGAAGAATAAAAGGATACATCCGCCGAAACATTACTTGACTAAGCTGATAATTGAAGAGGAGCATCGACGTTTGCTACATGCAGGTATTCAACTGGTACACACTTCACTTAGACAAGGCTTCTGGATAGTGAATGGAAAGGATATCATTCGACAGACACTGCATCAATGTTAATTTTACAACAAGTTTTGGTAGAGTTGTTCAGTCGACTACTTGTCACAGTTTCAACAGCGGGGCAAGTGGAGAGTAGGATCAAGAAATCTACAGCCTGGCACCCTAACCATTCTCAAGGAGGATAAACCTGCCCCAAATTGATTTGGAAGATCGGCATCATTAACCAAGTACATCCAGTGTCTAATGGTTTTGCTCGTGTGGTGATCATGCATACTCCACAAGGAACATTCAGACGTCCCATCACCAAGCTGTGTCCACTCCGAAATAGTGAATGATGAGTGTTAAAACTAAATACTACCTTCATTCAAGTTACAGTGTGTATTATATGATTGAGATTTGGTTTTTAAAAAAGGTGCAACAGTTTTTAGACGGCGGTATGTTCAGACTTAAAACTCAACTGCAAGAATGCGTGTGTCCTGTAGGAGCATGGTACAAAACTTTTAAACTGTGGTGGTCATCCCTGAGGACGGGGACTATAGACAAGGGGAAAGAATGCGGCCACCCACTGTCTTCCGGGCTGCAGGATGGGCATTGTCGTATAGATACCAGGGACAGACGGTCGCACGTGAGGCTACCCCATTTCGAGCTGGACGTGCCTAGTCTGGCAAGGACAAAACGTTTTAACTTAAACTATGTTAATAAGTGGTGTTGAATCTGAGATATGAAATAAAACATAAATTACGTGTGTAGGGCAGTAATAGATCTAATTTTTTATTTATTAAATGCTACAGAGATCCTGCAGTGCACCAGCCCTCATGGTAATTCTTTGCTGTAAGAAGTAATAAGAGGTTTCGTATTATGTGCAGATTCATTTACGAGCGAAACAGTAACATAGCGTGTAGAAGGCAGGTAGCGAGAGTGATGTCTATAAAGAGAAGAGCTCTAGGTATGTTGGAAAGTGTGTTAGTAGTGAAGTGAAAGAAAATAGGTATATTGCAATGGTACGACCAATGTTAATAGTACGCAGCAGCAGCAGCAGAGTGGGAAACGTACTTGGTATTGGAGGTGGGGGGGGATGGATCAGGTGCAAATAATGGCTGTGAGGAAAGTGAAGGATAAATGGAGAAGGCAAGGGCAGGCTGGTGAGGACAAAGGAAACTTTATGCCATCTAAGTGGGCTACAAAATTTATCTTTTTTATCCTGTACCTTAATGTAAAGTTACACATGTGTACAGCATACTGTTACAAAATGGAAATTTTTATAATATTTTGTAGCCATCAGATATTTTTGTGTACATTTTTGTACAAAAACATTGGAAGTCATGTTACAAAAAAATTATTAATTTCATTACGTTACACAAGAACATTTACATATATAGACACGCATATACACGCATACAATATTTGTTTCAGTAGTTCAAGTAAATGAAAAATAACTGTAAATGAATGTTGAGGGTGTGTGCGTTGGTGAAGTAAAGTATTTCCAACTTGTACTAATTGCTTAGGAGGTCGGAGAGGGTGCGGGATTTGCTTTCGGAGGAGTTTGTTTATAGTAGAGAGGAGGGATGGAGTGTTTAGGAGGTGATTGGTCGGAGGAAGAATTTATAGCTTGAAACCGAGCGGTTATCAGATTTGTATATAAATGTAATGTGTATAACATGTAAATTTAATACACATTTAATACTTCACAAAATGAAGCATTGTAGCTACTGAATTCATAATGTTACTTAAACAATGTTATTGTACTTTTTACAATCCCAGTCTCACTTACCATAGTAGTAAGAGTAGATGATCAATACATTTAGTTATACAGACAATTTAGGGCAGTACAAATATATTGCCATTTATTTTAATAACTATTTTAATGCTTTCAGAAAAGTGGCTACTTCATAGATAGTTAACCATTTCCTGTCCTTCAATTAGCTGAATCCCATTATTTTTTTTAATTATTAATGGCTGACAGCTTTGTATCTGTGCCCTCACCTTTTCCTATTAAACTTTACTCATGTTACTTCTGTTCTTTACATATTTCTAAACTCTTACAAAAATATATACCTTCTAAAATATTATTAGTGACGATGATGTCTGTGTGAATTTCTGTATGTAGGTGACTAAGATGAGTTGAGAAAGGATTAATTTGTAAGATAATTTCTATTTGCATGAGATACCTTTTCTTATCACAATGTAGATTCTCGTAGGTTCGTCATTAAAACATAGGCACCACATCTCAATTGAGTAGAGCAATTTATTGAAGAAAATGAAAATAAATAAAAAGAAAAATTCTAATATCTCTCACCCTAGGTTAAACACATAGTTTAGACACAATTTACTATAAAGTAGAAAATATCTTGAATTTGGTTAAAGTTGACACTAGGTTCTATTAAAATTCCTCGGCTAGGGATAAAATTAAAATTTGAGTTCAAGTATGTATGTTTACTCAGTCAGTTTACATGATATTCTGACACAGGACCTCTGGGTTTGAGCTCGTTGGCAAAAATTAGGCACACCAAACTCAATTAAAATTAGAAGACGAAAAATTGTATGAAATAAAATTTTGATTTGAATATCCAAGTCAATATTTGGAATGGTCGGCCTTGTACACAAGATGGGTAAGCGTGGGGACGCTACAGGCATACATATTCAACATGGCTATCCTTACAATGTAGGCTGAAGGTCTCGTCGTCTTCATGACACTTCAAAATTAGCCTAATTATATTAATGATGAC